>JANFOE010002785.1:135000-185880 GCA_025667525.1 Glebionis coronaria
TTCTTGATTTAATATGAAATACGTTTTGTTATGTGCTGATATATGCATTCAAGTTTCATAGGAATATGAAACAAAGACGAGGGTACATGTAAAAGCATCCCGCAAGGGCATTAAGGGAAGGCGTAAACGCATACCAAGGTAGTAATGCAAAAACCCATATGACCTATATAAGAAATTTCCCTTGACGAAAGCTGAGGCATGCTCTGTTTCAGCTTGAAAAGTTGTGAAAGACATCAAAGAAAGCTATCAAACATATGAATTCTTCAAAATATACGAGGTAAGGTGTTGTTTTTACTTGAGAAATGGTTTCTCATTTATTTTCATTCTAGCTGACTTCATGTCGTTTAAGTTAATTCAAAGTTTTGCTATTGTGGATCTCTAAATTCTTTTACTTTGTCGTTGCCAAAGATATCCTTAACGTCGCGTGACTTATTTCTTTTATTGTATGATGAAGTTTGATTGGTTTCATTGTCAAATTAGTTTACTTTGATACGTTAATTATGTTTCAGCGGTGCTTTTAGTCTTACAAGGAGAAGCTGTCAAACAGTGCTTGCAGTCATTTACTCTCGATAGTGAGAGTGATTGCCTCAATTATACCTCACATAGCTGAAGACGCGTAGAAAAATCTTGCTTTCGAATATAGCATTGACGAAACAGATGTAGCCAACTTTGATTTTGAGTCAAAATGGACCGAAGTCTATGAAAGGTAGCTTGCCTTTCCTGAAAAAGATATTTAGTTTCGGGGAAATATACATCAGGTAACTACAATTATGTCTTACCGATAACATTTCCATGAATTTTGATTCTTTTAATAATCATCTTTAGGCATTTTTTTATATTTAGATTCAGAATGTGTATAATCGCTCATATTGTAAGCTTGATGTACTTTACCTATGGTGTTCTTCGTCCTTTATGTTTCTGTATGTATGTTTAGTTTCAGTGGTTGGCTTGGACATTAATATTTTCGAATATTTTAATTATCAAATATGATTACAGAATAAGTACTTCTATAACAGCAGATCCAAACACCCCTTAAGACGTAACCAATATTTAGTTTAGGAATCTGTAGAAAATGGGAATGGACTGTTTATTTTACCTCCAATAAATTACTGGAAGCATTCTGGCACAAAAAATTGATTCCAGTTAAGAAGCAGAAAAAACAAGCAATCTTAAACAGATAAGCATTTAGAAATAAGCATGTCCGGTACTGAAAAAGTGAAAATTACTTGCTTGGATCCAAAAAAGAAGCAGTTACCAAAACGTATTGAGCGTGTAGAATGAGTATGGTCCTTTTTATTTTTAGATGCTCTTTAATGCTCCAGATATATACATTTTTATTATGGGCGTTTGGCACAAGTGGTAGTGCGATTTGCAGTTTCTTGGCTGTTTGGCCCACACACTATGCTATATATGCGTTTTTGGGTGATTTTTTGTAGGGCCATAGAAGACAATGTGTTGCCATGGTGTGATGGTATCCTAACCCAGATTCTTAATAAACTGTTAAGCAACCAGTTTTAATTGATCCAAACATCATCTGAGTAAGTCTTACTTGCAAAAGAAGTTGTATATATACGATCATTACATCTTACAAGGATTTGTAACTCTAAGTTTCGTGCTACACATAGTTATTTTTTATTACAGACTTGTGCTTCAGTTGTATATCCAAAGTATGTGTAACACCCCATTTTGATAAATGGAATGTCACGCGTAATTATGGCGTGTCATCAAAGCATGCAAGGTAATATGTAGTAAAACATACATGACCATAGGGAAACCGGAATCAAACATCGGTTCCCAAACATAAGCCCAAAACATAACAAAGTAAATGAACTGAATGAAAGACTAAACAAGCATAAATATATGAAGGAAACAGGAGAAGAAGTCTATGGCAGCTTCCATCCTATGCATGTCCTCCAAATGCTCGAGTCTTGGGTACCTGCCGTTTTGGGACATGGAAAGGAAAGTAACGGCTGAGCAAAACGCTCAGTGCACGGATATACAATATAGCATGAAATAGGATAAGCATGTAACATATAACAGCGGAAGACTAAGTTCTGAGTAGACTGGTTAAGTATTGAGAAACTGGTTTTATAGTTTGAAAAGCCTTATGTTTATCTTATGAAAACTGTTTTAACATATATATACCATAGCCCATATAGGTCATGAAAAGGTCACGTGCATGAATACTTGGAGGGGTGACCTCATCATGCTGATTAGAGGGGATGCCTCTAATTAATATACTGGTTTGGGTAGGAGGGATCAACTCCTTGTGAAGGATGCAAGGCACACACCACATTCACCATGAAATACTGAATAAAACATGTAACTAGGATGCACCCATACGCCCCACCTGATATAATAATATGGCCAAAACTGAAAAGGGACGCCACGAGCAATCACTCCGCCGTGGGGAAGTCATAACATTGGTGCCTCCAATGTTATGGTTATGGTACCTCCATAACTAGGTGAAACTGGTCATGCTTGTATATGGCTATAGATTATGCTAATTAAACATAAGCAGTTCAAAACAATAAAACAAATACTGGGGAAAACAGTTGGCTGCATACGGGGAAATCCTAATAAGGAAAGAATGTCCATACTGAAAGGACGGGAATCCGTACCTCAAGTCTGGCGAATGAACGGAAGAGAGAATCCTACTTCTGGATCACTAACACTACATGAATACACATGTGTATAAGTATCGAATCACTGATTACGTACTGGGTTTTATGTCTCATCTTAGCTTACTTTGTATGTTTTAAGTCATGGTTTACTGTTTAAAGCCTTAAACTGTGTTTATCTTGTATTCTGATTAATCTGATTAAGTATTACTGGTATTTCATGTATTATTATACTTACTGTGTAATAATAAGTAACTTTCCAAAAATAGCAGGTTTCCAAAAATAGAAAGTTTCCAAAAATAGAAAGTTTCCAAAAATAGGAAGTTACCAAAAATAGAAAGTTTCCAAAAATAGAAAGTTTCCAAAAATAGAAAGTTTCCAAAAATAGAAAGGTTCCAAAAATAGAAAGTTTCCAAAAATAGAAAGTTTCCAAAAATAGAATTTACTGCTTAAAATAGATTAGTTTCTAAAAATAGAAAGTTTCCAAAAATAGATCAGCTGCCTTAATTAAATAAGTTTCCATTTATAGAAGGTTTCCATTAATAGATTAGTTGCCTTATTTAATTAAGTTTCTATAAATAGAAGTTTCCATAATTAGAATTAAGCTGGTTACATAAGCTAAAAATATAAGTCTAAGTGTTTATATGCTTATTTCTTAAGTCATATGATATAGTGCATAGTTTAATAATTATCGCATGTAATTTAAATAAACTATAGGTTAAAAGTATTTAATTAAATATATCATGTTTTTAATTAAATAAGGTTAAATACTTAGGTTAAAACATGTATTATTATGTATTAATAATATAACCTAAGTCATGCTAATTAATTAATTATGACTAGGGTTTTTATTAATTAATTAATTATAAAGTCTATAAATATCAAATACTTAGGTTAGTAATTCCATGGTTTTAATCGTTAACTTAATTATAACCTAAGTCATGTATATTAAATTAATCATGTCATTTTATTAATTTAATTATAACATAAGTTTATACAAAATAATAATCTTAACATGAACCATGAACCGGGTTTTGACTAAGAACCATGAACCGGTCATGAAATCGACACCTTACCCCGAACCAAATCGGGGTTCCCCTTGGTTTACTGCTGCCGTGGGACCCACACCACCAAACCGGGACCTTATGGTCTCGGTGGTGGTTCCTTGGCCAAGTCGTGACCCCTTAGGGGTTCGGTTTAGGTGTCGGCTAGACAAACACCCTTAAAAACCCTTGTTTTGATCTACCACATAATCATAAACATGTTTATTTTATGTTTTTAATTAGGTTTTAAAAACATCATGTTCTTCATTAATCTTACTAGATCAAATCAAAAGAAATAATTAAAAAGAAAGGTTAAAAAGGTATACCGAATGTGTTAATCAATAGAGGATGAACAAACACGAACACTTGTACAATATTCAAGATCAAAATCAACAAGAACACCCCTCTTGGTGTGTTGATGGGTGGCGGCTACAAAAGAACAAGGACGAGAAGGAGAAAAACTCTTTTAGGGTTTTATTATTTTTCTTGTTTTTGTAAAAATGACACAAGATTTCTCCTTTTTCTTGTTTAGTAAAAAAATGATGGGCTAGGCTGTTGTCCCTTTTATATGAATGATATAATACGAATTATTAAGGAAGAAAGGTAGAAATGAGATGAATTTTAGAGAGAGAAAGTAGTGAGAGAAAAGAGAGAGAAGTGTGTGAACTTGGTGAGATTAGATTAAGAAGTGAGAAATTACAAATGACCATCCACCCTCCTAACATGCTAGGAGGGTAGTATATATAGTCCACCCACATGCGGGCTTTAATGGACTATATATTGGGCCGGGCTTGTCTTTTGGACTTTAATTAGTTTAAATCCAAGCCCGTGAACCACGACTAAATAACTACTTATTACAACGTTCTAATAAATATTACAATAGAAACCTATGACCGAACATTCTTGTTTGACTCAATATTTTGAGGCTAACAATCTCCCCCAATGTGAGGTCATTCCTCTTTGATATTTGGATTCCAATGGAGATTTATGAATTTCGTCATAAATGAGTCTTGAACGTGTAACAGTAGGTAGTTTTGTTCCTTCATGCTGTGATCTTTGAACCTTTGTCGTTGTCTTTCGACTTTGTCTTTAAGTCTTGAGATCTTCAAATCATCCTTGACTTGTCATTGCCATGTTGCGATCTTGTGTCTTTATCCACATGCTCACACTATCAATTGTTGGATAAGTCTTTGGGCATGAATATGTGGTTGTGAATCTTTGACTTTGCTGAGTACACCGTGACGCCACCTTCTCGAGACAAAACATAGACACGGACTGAATGGCTTTGACATTCGTCCTAAATCGGTAGCGTTTTACCTCCGGTCGGTGAAGACCGTTATACGATATTAAATATCGTACCTGTGATCAGGTAGATTCAATTAAGAATCTCCTTGACAGGGTTTCGCGGCTGTACTAGCCGTTCTCTTTACTCGACCGTCTCAAAGCAAGACTGCGAACATAAAGAGTGAATCAATTGGATAGATATCCGCTTGATTAAAGTCGTCAATTCAAATTCCTGGAACAAGTTTGATTCATTAAGAATCTTACCATTGTTGCTTTCCAGTTGACACAAGTTTGATTCATAAGAATCTCACAAGTCACCTACCGTAGCGCTGTTTGATGTTGACGCTAGAAGGATTTCCATTCGTCACTGTGAATATTAATGAATATCACTCTGAATGTTCTGGCAAGACCATAAAGATATTGCGTAGAAACCTGAAACGAGTTTGAATCAATTCAGAATCAAACCACTGTTGCTTTTCAGTTTTACATATGTTCAATTCATAAAGAATCTTGCATATGACCTACCGCAGTGCTGTTTGATGTTAACACTGGAAGGATTTCCACTCATCATTGTGAATACTAGGTAGTATCACTCTGAGTGTTCTAGCAATATCGCAAGGATATAGCGTAGGACTCTCTTGATCTTCATCCGTGTGTCCTAACGAGATTTGATTGATCTCTTGGCTCTAGACTCGATTTGTGCACTTTTAGTGGTCGGAGGCTGGAGCAGATGCCACCTATTCAATATCAACTATCTCGGAGTGAGAAAGTCAATAGAAGTCGTGTTGATCTCCGTGAAAATAAAACAAACTTCTTTTGAGAGAAGTCTGAGTAGCTAGGAAAGGGTTGTGCTTCACATCACTGGGTCCATGATGAGTTTGTCTTCATGATGAGTTGACCCGGTTTCTGCCTAAGTTGTATGGAGGGCTTCTTTCTTTACACCCTTTATCCTTACATTTCTTTTTCATTCTTCAACCCCTTCAATGCTTACCAAGACATCATTACTAACACCTTGTTGTGATTGTTCCAGTGCTAGCATCAGTACTTAGTCGGCATTCAGCTACGTTCACATTCTACTCCATCTTTCCTAAGGACTTCTAATAATCTATTGGATTGTCCCTAGGAAGATCCCTCCGGTTCTGGTTGGATCATAGGACTTAAACCTAACCACCCTTTTGACACCAATAACGTCGTGAATTAAAGATGTTGTGGGTATTTGATCGTAACCATGAAAACCACTTTAAATTCTAACAAAGTGTTTGAAAAACATTTAACACCTTGCTAGTTTTGTCGTTTCAGAAATGCTCCCCCTTCACATGTGCATCAATAATCGAAAGTGTTTCGCACATGTGGGTAAGAGTTAAAGTGCTTGAGTCTTATAGATCACATTTTAATCACATTTTCTCCCCCTATCTCTAATATATAAAATCTTTTGATATTAGAGATACCAAATTTGATTAAAATATATTTTGAAAAATAGTCTTGAAAATCTTCGGGAGAAAGATGTGTTAATCTTTTGCATGAAGTTGAAATGCTCCCCCTCAAAAATTGATCCAATTGAATTGTCATTATGAGGATATGATCCACATTTCGCTTTTTGAGGATGGGAGTTTGTTGAACACACAATTTTTGAAAGATTTTGAATAATCATTGATAAATTCTTGAAAAAATTGTGTTCAACGCTTTTTGAAAAATCCTATTTCTTTTTGGCGAAGAGGTTTTTCTAAAGCATAAACTTGAGTTCACAGACTTTGAATGTCTTGACGAATCCACTCAAGTGTAAGAAGATTTAACTTCTTTTGCTAAGGGTAAGAGCACGAAATCGTACACTCCCCCGTGAATATTGATCCGGGTTGCAATCTGAAAGTGATTACAAGCCATTGTGTTGAGCTCAAAACGTTGAATGTTTTGTGACAAGCTCAACCCAAGATAGATTGCTCTACCCGTTGTTGGAAATATTGTCCAAAATAGACAATTTCCTTTTGAAAAAAAAATAGAAATGACATGTTTTGAAAAATATTTACAACTTTCATTCGAGCTTTATGTACACACCCGTGTCGTTATTGAGCGACATTTCTAGGTACGTCCATATTATCGATACTGAAAGACATGTCGAGAAGAATATTTTTTTTTTTTTTTGGATTTTCAAAGATTTTTTTTAATTTTGTATTTTCTTTTTCATTAATATTTACATGTAGATGTTTGATAGATGAATCAAGCAGGCTTCTTTGCCAGAACCTCCAGTTCTGCTGGAGTCAAACATCTCATACCAATTTGCCTAACTAGATACGCAAACCTCTCTTTCGAAAGAGCTTTTGTAAACAAGTCAGCTAATTGGTAATCAGTTCCAACAAAGTATAATTCAACAATACCCTTTTCAACTTGTTCCTTAATGAAGTGATATCTGACATCAATGTGCTTCGTGCGGGAATGCTGAACCGGATTGCAGGAGATGGCTATGGCCGATTTTGAGTCACAGTACATAGGTACTTTATCAAAATGGAAGCCATAATCCGTGAGTTGTGTTCTCATCCAAAGAACTTGAGCACAACACGCAGATAGAGACACATACTCCGCTTCGGCTGATGACAGTGACGTGCAATCCTGCTTCTTGGAAGACCATCCCACAAGCTTGTCTTGACCTAGAAATTGTGCACCACCAGAAGTACTTTTACGTGTATCAAGACACCCTGCATGATCAGAATCTGAATAGGCCGTTAGAAAGAAACCGGTTTCCCTCGGATACCAGAGTCCCATGTGAATGGTATTCTTAAGGTACCGAAAGATCCGTTTAACCTCCTTGAGGTGCTTTTCAGTAGGTCGTGCTTGATATCGTGCACAATAACATGTAGCATGATGTATATCAGGTCTGCTTGCTGTCAAGTACATGAGGGACCCGATCATGGAACGATATCTCGTTTGATCAATGGGTAATCCCTCCAAATCAGCATCTAGGGATGAGGTTGATAATGGTGTCCCAACGGGGTCACATGATGTCATACCATGCTTTTTGATTATCTCTTGACAATACTTAGCTTGGTTAATAAAGATACCACTTGGGGATTGGTGAACTTGAATTCCTAGAAAGAATTTTAGTTCGCCCATCATAGACATTTCAAATCTGCTGTGCATTACTTTTTCAAACCATTTTGAAAGTTTTGGGTTTGTAGACCCGAAAATAATGTCATCAACATAAATTTGCACAAGCAGAATGTCATCCCCATATTTATAAGTGAACAAAGTTAAGTCAATGGAACCTTTTGAGAAACCTTTGGAGACCAGAAATTTCGAGAGCTCGTCGTACCACGCCCTTGGAGCTTGCTTGAGTCCATATAGTGCTTTGTGGAGACGATACACCTTGTCAGGATAATGAGGATTGACGAATCCTTCCGGCTGCGTGACATAAACTTCTTCCTTCAAAGGACCGTTAAGAAACGCCGTCTTTACGTCCATTTGATAAACGATGAATCCCTTATGTGCAGCATAAGCAAGAAAAATCCTGACCGCTTCCATACGAGCTACTGGTGCAAATGATTCTTCAAAATCAATACCCTCTTTCTGTCCATACCCCTTAGCCACTAGCCTAGCTTTATTCTTGATGATCGTATTCTCTTCATCCATCTTGTTTTTCCAGATCCAACGAAGATTTAATGGAGTCACATCGTATGGTCTGTCAACAAGTTCCCAGACTTTAAGTCTTTCAAATTGTTGAAGTTCATCCATCATTGATTCAATCCAAGCATGATCAGCCATGGCTTCTTTGATGTTTTTCGGTTCGGCAGTACTCACGGCGAGTGCGAACATACAAACATCGCCATCAGTGGCTAGTTGTCGTCTTGTACGAACAGGCTGTGAAGGGTTTCCAATTACGTGAACCAAAGGATGATCTCGGGTCCAATGATGTGTTGAAGGATGTCGTTGATAAAACGTATGCATATTTGACGGATCAACATGGCGAGTAGAAGACTCTCCAGTTTCGTGTACCGGTGTACCGAATGGGTTGATAAATTCGTCATCGTCAGATAATGCACCGTCTGCTTGATTTGTGTTCTCTGGAGCAATGACAGTAGTTGTGGATGTTGTAGGATCGATTGTTGAAGTGATATTCTGAGGAGGTAAATCTGCAACAACCCGTGTTGAAGTAGATGAAGTTGTATCCTTTTGTTGATGATGAACAGTATCATCATTCTTATCATGAGTGACAGCGGAAGACTTCGATGCAACTTGTTTCTCCCACGTGAAATATTCATCATACATTGGTCCATACAACATTTCCAACTCTTCAATAGTCGTGTCGACTGTCATATCAGCTCTAGGAACATTTTCTGGAACCAGCGTTGAACTTGTCGGTTCATTGCTGTGGTCTTGAGTTTCGAGTTCCGTGCGATTGTGAACGGAAGTCGTTTGTCGTTGTGGGTCGGGACTTAAACTGTTTTGTTCAAGTGCCATCTCTTGAGATTCATCAAATCGGATGTGAATAGTCTCGACAATCAATTTTGTTCTTTTGTTGAACACTCTATATCCCTTAGACTGAGTTGCATATCCCACAAGAATACATGCATCACCTTTTTCTTTCATCTTATCCAAATTTTCACCATCTCGTATAATGTAACAAGTACATCCAAAAACATGAAGGTGTTTGAGTGAAGGTTTTCGATCATGAATTATGTGATATGGTGTCTTTTCGTGTCTTGGGATAATTAAGGAGCGGTTTTGTGTGTAGCATGCGGTTGACACGGCTTCGGCCCAAAAGTATAGTGGAAGTTTTGAAGCGGATAATAATGTTCGAGCAGCTTCAACCAAAGTACGGTTTCGTCTTTCAACAACGCCGTTTTGTTCGGGTGTTCGAGCAATAGATGTTTCATGTTCAATCCCTTCGGCTTCAAAATACTTTCTCAGATTAGAATTCAAAAATTCTGTACCTCTGTCAGTACGAACCACTTTAACTTGAGCTTGAAGACCACGTTGTATCAATTTTAGGAAGCTGATGAGAACGTCGGGTGTTTCATCCTTGGACCTCAAGAAGTGAGTCCATGTGTACCTTGAGTAATCATCGACAATTACCAGAATATATTTCTTTCCATTGATACTCTGAACACGCATGGGACCACACAGATCCATGTGAAGAAGATCTAACCGTCCTTTAGAGCTTGGTGTGGTCTTTGTTTTGAAGCTACTTCGTTTAGCTTTACAAAGTTCACAAGAAGAACAAAGATGATCTTTGATGAATTTCAAGCTTGGAAGGCCTCTCACAATATCTTTCTTGGAAAGCAAGTTAATGGTATCAAAGTTGAGATGAGAAAGACGTTGATGCCATAACCATGCCTGAGTCGTTGAAGCTTTAGCTATGAAGCAAATTGGAGTTGATGAAGTTGTGTCTTGAAGTGAAATTGTGTAAAGATCAGTACCCCGTGTACCGGTAAGTAAGTCATTCCCATCATAATCACGAACAAAACATGTCTTCTTTCTGAAAGCAACTTCCAAATCCACATCACAGAATTGACCAACCGAGAAAAGATTGTGATTGAGCCCTTCGACGTAGTATACCCTTTTAATCGTGATATTCCCTTGAACCAAATCTCCATATCCTAGGATCGGTGCAAATTGATCATTTCCGAATCGGACCGTACCTAGGAACTTCTCCACGAAGTTAATTAGAAGCTTGAGATTCCCCGTCATGTGCTTCGTGCATCCGGAGTCCATTATGAAGAGAATTATTTGTATCACCTGCAGAAGAGTTAGAACACGATGGAGCATTTGCTAAATTGGATACCACAGTAGTTGTGATAGTAGAATCATTAGTGTCCTTATCAACATTTAAAGGCAAACTAACACTCGTTTTCACATTTTCTGTCCTAACTTTAGGCATCCATTTATATCCGGGAGGACATTGATTAGCAAACCACCATTTCCAAGACTTACTGGCAGACTCATATAATTCCTTAATTTTGCTTCTAAGATTCTTAGTGGTGGAGTCTGATGCATTACTTTTCTTAGTGGGGGTAGCACCAGAATGGTTCACTTTGCGTTTGGGTTTACTAGCACTAATAGGCATCACAGTTTGCTTCTTAGTTCTAGTTTCTACGCCTTTGACATTATTCATAGCACACATAGAATGATTAGCATTAGCACACTTGCCACATTTGACACAAACAAATTTCACATTCATAGCATTCAAAGTCGAATCATTCAAATCGTCATGACACGCGATTACAGACGTTTTATTCTTAGAAACATTGAAAATCCTAGGGTGTTCTTCTACTTGCTTCATCTTCCCTTGATTCTTGTGTTTCCAGACCTTATCATTCACTTGAGTGCTCTTAAGCTGAGGCCGGCTAACACTAGTAGTGGAGACTATTCCTGTAGTAGAAGACACATGAATATTAGTGTTTCTAGAAGTCTGAGGCGAGTGAGTATCTTTGTTTGTGGGCTTAGTGGACATTCTATACATCCCTGGTTTAATGACATTATTGTGCTTAACGCTTGGTGCTATAGGATTCCTTATAGGTTGAGCTTGTGGTAACCTTTCCTTTCCATCCATCTTGGGGGCAAACACAGGTTTAGCAAACGAGGAATTAGATAAAGCAGATGGTTTTCCCAAGATAGAGGATCTATTCTCTTTAGAGGCATTGGGTTGTCTAACAACATTTTTCTTAATGCTAGGTTCCACAATTTTCCCACCCATTTTAGCAATGAGTTTCTGTAACTCAGCTATCGCTCTGTCCCTGTCTTGTAATTGAGCTTTCAACCCTTTAATTTCCAAATTCTGTTCATTCATTTCTCGAAATGTTTGGGAAAGTTTTTCTTGCAATTTATTATCATGTGGAAAACGACCAACATCTTTTTGCAAAGCAAGTTCAAGTGAATGACAATGTTTTTGAAGGAAATCAGTTTTGTGTTGAAGTAACTCAAAAGCCTTTTTGTCAACATTTTCTTTACGTTTCAAAAGCTCAATTTCAAGACGTTCACATTCTTTGATTTTATCAAGATATTGGCATGCAACTTCAGAATATTCATCAATATCAGCACAAGATGTAAAATAAGCACACATAACATCTTTAGAAACGCATTCTTGCAAGAGTAAATCATATTCATCTGAGAAATCAGACTTCTCCATTTGAAGATCATTAATGTGTTTCTCAATAGATTCAACATATTTTAAATCATCAAACATTTCAGTCCGAATGAACTCCTCAAGTTGAAGAACAGTTTCTTTAATCAACGCCGTGTTTGGAATTAAGAGTTCTTTGACAAGCAAGGTAATATCTTGAGGAATCGGACGTGTCCATTCAGCATTTTCACGTTTTGCCCAGTCTCGTTCAACAATAGATTTAACATTATCTATGTGATGTTTAAGAATACCTAATGTTTTCCTACTCTTGCTTTTAGATTCATCTAGAGGGAGGTAGTTGATGTATTTGTAAACATTAGATTTCTTAGGTGCAAATGCTTTCTTCCATTGAATTCTCTTTTGTTTGCATTCTAAGAACACTTCCTCACGAGTTTTCTGAGTTTGTTTGTTGAACAGGCCATAAAGACTATTCTCATAAGCATAATTATATGGTTTAACAAACTCCTTATTAACAAGTGGTTGACTATCAGCATCCCAAAGGGCAGTCTCTTCACTATTGGCACTAACAGGCATGCAATCAAGATCTGTCCTTTCAGTCTCATCAAGATAAAGATGCGGGTTCGCAGCTTGAGCTTTGGCAAGGTACTCAGGACTTGCAAAGCTAGCTTGACCCTTAAACATCGATGGAGGTGCTAGCATTCTTACGGATTGAATAGAATCATGCGTTTTATAAACAACGTTCTTCAAAAAGTCGACTTGTGCTTCTAGTTTTGTAACTTTTTCGGTTTCTTTATCATATCTACTTTTGAAGTCTTGTTTTAACGCATCTACCTCTTGTTTCTTATCCTCTAGAATTTTAGCAGAATCGGTAGTGGTCATAGAGAGCTTTTGTTCAAGTTCATTAACTTTGGTATTGGCAAGGTACGTTTTTTGACGTTCATCCATTAAGAAAACATTATATTGACGCTTCTCTTTAGCTAATAACTCAAGAGTTGTATTATATTTGTTTTCAAAATCGTCCTTTTGACTTTTTAACGCACTTCCCTTGTACCCCTCAAGCTCTTTGGTTTTCTGAAGGAGCTCATCTCTATAGCTTTCAGTCATCTCAGTAGATTTGATAAGAGCAGCTTTACATTCTTCAAAACTTTGAGTGAGCGTAGCGTTTGCCTTCTTTAGTTGCTTTTGACTCTTTTTATTTTCAGTGACATCTTTTTGTAAAGTAGCAATTAAATTAGCAAGCGCAATACGTTCCTCTTCATCATATTCATTTGCATGTTGATCATCCTCAGACTCATTATTGCACATGTCTGATGAATCGGGTGTGGTATTGCTATCAACCGTTTCCATCATACACGTGTCATTAATGGCATTGGGTAGATCACTATGCTCAGGAATATCACCAAACACATTATATTCATCAGTAGTGTGTACCTTATCGATTGGCTCAGTGTCAAAGATAGGACCATTGTCATCTTCAGTGACTTTGAGAACTTCTTCAACCTTTGCCATGTACGAGTAATGTGCATCAAGCTCTTGATCAGAATCTTCATCATCAGTATCATCAAGCATGGCTCCTTCCTCAGCTGACAATTTAACCCCTGCTTCCATCTTTTTGCATAGCAACATCTTTTCCTTGTGATAGCTGGAGTCTCTAACCCTTTTCGGCTTCCTGCATTCCTTTGCCATATGCCCATAACCTTGGCAATTAAAACATTGAATCCCACTCTGCTGAACCACTTGACTTCCAACCGTTTCCCTATTCCCAGTAGCAGCAGCAATCCTCTGAGCATCATACTTAGCAGTTTGTCGATCATATCTTGCAGAACCCTCAACATGTGTTGGATTATGTCGATCATACCTAGAAGGACTTTCACCACGTCGACGTGTGTCATACCTTGGAGGACTCTCAACATATCGGTTCTTTGTGTTAGATGATGTGCGAAGATTGTTGTTGGTGGGTTTGTAGATTTTCTTGTAAGTCTTCATTATGTAAGCAATTTGTTGTTTCATCTCTCGGTTCTTTTGAGCTTGGTCTTCATCACTATCTTCTTCAGATGAGGACTCAGATGGTGGTGATGGTGCTCTTGGCGCTTTACCTCGAGATTTTGTGGAAGATGAAGACTTAGATGATGTGGAATATCATGGTGAAGATGATGTATTGGAGTATGGCTTAGGAGCACGAGAGTGAGGATCTTGAACATGTTGAGTGGTAGTCACTAAAGCAAGTAGATTAGCCGTCTTGGCAACACGTTCAGCTCGAATTTCATTTGCTTCATTCTGAAATTGCTTCAAGATGTCAAAAAGTCGATGATATGAGACCTCGTCTAACTTTTCTTGTTGTTTCACCAAAGTGACGAATCGTGTCCACTCGGGTTGAAGTTGTTGAAGAAATTGGACATTGACTTGCATGGTGGAGACTTGCAGGTTATTTCTTGTCATGTCATTCATCATCTTATAAAACCTGGAGTAGTAAGAGTCAATTGATTCTCCATCCCTTGAAGTAAACTTGCCAAAATTCCAAAACAAGTTTGTTTTGACATCTTGTTTGTTGAGTGATTCTCCTTGTTGCAAGCGTTCAATAGCAGTCCACATTTCATGTGCTGTCGGGCATGCATCAACCATGGAGTAAATATCATCTCCAATCCCACTTAAAACCATATAAATGGCTTCCTTCTCCGCATCATGCCAAGCACAATTTTCAGGTGTGAGATCAGCTCTTGTTTCATCACGTTCACTTGCAGGTATTGGATCAGTAGTATCTGTGGCTGCTCTTGGAGGAACTGAGATCTTCTTAAATATATATGGTCCATGAGTAATACATTTCCTCAGGGCATCACCATTAGGTCTTGTATCAAGATATCGTATGAAACGTGATTGCCATTGAGCATACCGTCCAGATACAAGCATTGGTGGTCTCTCTTTGTTACCTGCCACCATTATGTTGTTGTTCGTCACACGATATTCGGCAGTAGAATCCATCTCAATATTCTCTGAAATGATGACGTGAATATGGATCTTAAGTAGATTTGTTGTGATTGTTGTTGAGGTTTAAATTCCGAAAATTGCGATTTTTTTTTTTTTCAGCCCGACAATAAATTCCTCAGCCCGACAAAAACGGTAGTCCAAAAATTTTGTAATCGCCAAAATTTGAAATCGAGCTAGAAATGTCCTAAAACTAGTATGGAAAAAATTTGAATTTACTTGACGAAACTAGTCTAGATGGTGGCTAAGTCTAAAAAATACTCAAACAAAAATTTGGCTAAACATGTCATCGGAATGTCCATCGGAATGTGCCATCGGAATGCCCATCGGAATGTTGTTTAGATCGGAATGTCCTGTTGATCGCAATGTGCACCTGTCGGAATGTTCAGATCGCAAAGTGTACCTATCGAAATCTCAGATCGGAATATTCCGATCGCAATGGGTACCTATCGAAATCCCAGATCGGAATGTGTACCTATCGCAATGAGGCTGTCGCAATGTGGGCAGAGTAACGTTTCAAGATTGCCTTAAATCCGTCGCAATCCAGATCGCAATAACGATCGGAATGTTCAGATCGGAATAAGGGGCAATCGCAATACTGATCGCAAAGTAAAACCCTAGGGTTATTGCGATCGAAATCGTACTCTCCTGTCCTAAAATCAAGCTGTCGCAATAATGGTGCTTTTTCTTCCAACTTTTTAGGCAACGGTTTTTGGCAACTTTTAGGCAACAAATTAGCAACTTTTAGGCAACAAATTCGTGATTTTTACCAAACCAAAACAACCAAATCTCTAGAACAAGTATATAGATGATTTGTAGCAAGATAAAGAACACGAAAACCACAAAAAAAAATTTGAATTCGAGTTGATTTATGGAAGAAATCACACGAATCAAATATAAGAAGAACAACCAATAACAAATCTACCCCGTGGCGATTGATACCAATTGTTGTCCCTTTTATATGAATGATATAATACGAATTATTAAGGAAGAAAGGTAGAAATGAGATGAATTTTAGAGAGAGAAAGTAGTGAGAGAAAAGAGAGAGAAGTGTGTGAACTTGGTGAGATTAGATTAAGAAGTGAGAAATTACAAATGACCATCCACCCTCCTAACATGCTAGGAGGGTAGTATATATAGTCCACCCACATGCGGGCTTTAATGGACTATATATTGGGCCGGGCTTGTCTTTTGGACTTTAATTAGTTTAAATCCAAGCCCGTGAACCACGACTAAATAACTACTTATTACAACGTTCTAATAAATATTACAATAGAAACCTATGACCGAACATTCTTGTTTGACTCAATATTTTGAGGCTAACATAGGCCCATTCTCCCTTCCTTATTTCGTGGTTAATGGGGCCCACATGGGGTAACCCAAATGTTTTCCGTGTCTAAAATAAGTGTGTTCTCGTGTTCGTGTTTTACGTGTTTGTTCGTGTTTATTTGTGTTCGCGTTTTGTGTGTTCTCGTTAAATAATTATGGTGACCTAATATATTTATTCGTGTTCGTAATAAATATATATATACGTAATTAATATTAGCTCGTGATTTAATTATGTTCATGATTTCATGATCGCATGTTCGTGATTAATTATTGTTTAAATAATTATTACGTGATCGTGCATAGTAAATACTTATTAACTGCTTATCATGAGTTTGTACGTAATCGATACTTATCATGTCATACACGTATGCACTTGCTTGATTATTAGCACATGAATGTGATCAATACTGAATAAGGTAAGTTTTAATCTAGGACGTACGATCTTAAGGGCACTATTCATGGTAAAAGCATGCGGGTTTTACAATTCTTCCCCCCTAAAAAGAATAATTCGTCCCCGAATTATAGATAAAGTAACTGGAAGCGAAACATACCCGAACCAAACTGGAAAGGTATGCAAAATAACAGAAATGAAGGTGACACGGTAGAAGGGAACGTGGAACGTGACCTGTCTTGAAAAGACATTGAACGTGACGTGACTGAAAGGACATATCTAATTGATAAGAGAAAAATAGATAAGAAGTTCGGATGAACTTGTCCGTTTCCAAGTGGCCTCCCTCTTGGAACGGTTCCTTCAGAAGATCCTGACACTAATGATAAATCTTGGTCCTCCTGAACTTGACTTGGAATACGAAGGAATTCTTGGTTATCAACAGAAGGTAGATCCCCTAAATTCGATCGAGGAAAATAATAGTTAACGTGCAAGGGTAACTGAAACGTTACGATGCAAGACAATCTGACTTAACTGATAATTAAAAACGATGCGCGAGACATAAAGAAACGTAGTACGTGAAAAATTTTGAACGTGCTACGTGAAAAATTTTGAACGTGCTACGTGGAGATATGGCGAGTGTAGTATGAGTAAACATATTGTGATCCATGATACGTGTAACATATCTTGATCATGATATGAAGAACGTGGAATGAACATGACATGTGAGACATATCGTGATCATAGAATATAATGGCGGTAACGCCAAACGCTACAAGGTGAGACGTGGAATATGACGTGAAACGTCTATCTGATGATGGAGAGTTATACTAAACTTGGGTCTGGTCTCACAAGTTCTTGCAAACTTCCCAGAATGAGGAAGGAAATGAACGTAAAATCGTAAGCCAAAATACGATCATGAACGTGAATAGTGTCATGAACGTGAGTGCGAAAGCAAGTCGTGGAATTAGAATGAAGACGTGAAGTAAGTTAGGAGTACAATTACGAATCTTTGTCTGACCCGATAGCTGAGGGATTACCAAGTGATCGGATGAGCCTTGGCTGGAACATGTTCGTTCAATCTGTTGGTTCTGAAATCCGTACGGATGTAAGAATTCTGCAGACTGGATCAAACTGTTGACAATAACCCAAATAGCATCATGCTTCTTCTAAGTTTGCATTAATCTGGTAACCAAAATCCGTGTAGATCTTGTCCCATTTTAGTTCACAATTCTAGATGATGAAACATCCCAGTTTGTTGGTGTCCTATCTTAGCCCGTTTGTATGTCAGGTACATAGATATGGACGTAGTTGTATCCTACTTCGTAGAAACATGACACATAGAAGGTTGCGAAACTCTGAGTCTCTGAATCTAGACTTCTCCTAGCGTATAATTTTCTAGAACACCTAATGTAGTGTAGGGTTCTCTCCTTTACACATAAGCTGAGTCATGGTAAGATTAACCATAGAAACCCATGTGATTCAGTGTGTCACTGTAATCAAACAGAATTGCTATTGGAAAAAAATTTCCAGGGTAGAATTTCTCTTGTCATAGAATTTGCAACATAGTGCAGATATGGTCTTCCTGTTCTTCTCTAGGCTTAGAGGAAATCAGGTTATCCTTAATGAAAACGCTGATGAATTTGTTTAGGAGTTCATGGAAACTCAATTTATTAAGTCCATAATACGGTTGGAGCATTGATGAGACTAATTCAAAATCATAAATCTAGCATGACCGAGTCATGCACGAATAGCAGTCATGGACATGTCCTGCTCTTTCATCCGTCACTATTGGCAACTTGTTCATGAGTTCGATCTTGGAAAAGTGATTAACACTATACAGTTGATTGGACATGTCGTCAATACGTGGAGGAGAATAACGGTCATGAATGGTGATTTGTTTAAGTCAACGGTAGTCGACACATAATCTCATGGTACCATCCTTCTCCTTGTAGGTTCTCCTGGAATGTATAGGAAGACTTTAGAATAATCAACTGGCTATGCGTAAAAGGACCTTAGTAGTCGTGTGTTACTGACAGCTAGAAAATTTTAGCAATATGGCTAACAAAGCACGTGCTTGAAAAGCATAGATAATTTGTACAGATTTTCCTGATGGAAAATCAAGCTGAATGTATTCAGGAGCCTGAACATTACTGTACATAATTATGAATCATAGCATGGTGTGGTGTTCATAGTACATAATTAGGATAAAATTCATCTCGTGTCTGTCCGATGAAATGCGTTAGCAGCTTGGATCTTATCATTAAGCTGAAGGAAAACCTTCGTATGCGTGGGAATACGAAAGGCGTCCTTCATGGTTATGAATATATGAACTATGGTGAAAGAAATGAAAGTGACATCGGCAACGTGACAGTTCTCACTGATGCGCCGATAATGGTATTGAAATTCTTGTGGCCTGATTAATACCTGGCACAACAACATAGATATACCCTTGGAGGGTACCCTGAATTTCTTAGAAATGTTCCATAATTAGACGTGAGTCATGTGTCTTGACTCGTGTCTTGAGAAATGTGAGCGTGACATATGTCTTGACTGGTATCTTGACATGTGTCCTCAGAAAGTATACGTGAGACATGTGTCTTGACTGATGTCTTGACATGTGTCTCGAGATGTGAAACAATTAGAACTACAAATATTAGGTTAATATGCCAGAATTGGCGGATCGGTTGGACTACTGATGATTTGTATGTCTGATCACGTCCGCGGCCAGAGCCTCGGTTGCGATTTCTAGGATATTTTCTGTCATGGTAGTGGTTACTATTGTCCTATCTGTTAGTTCCATGGCGGCCATTCTCATGACCGTGATTCATGTAACTATTTAGCTGAGTGGCCGGCTGGTGCCTGTTTGCACTCATATGGCTGAAATGACGGCCGAACGACGTGTGACATGTAACTATGAATTTGGGACAATGGTTGATGGGAATTGTCTAATGGTGAAGCATCTTCTCGTCCAATTGCTTTGCTCCGACGCCTTGTCTTCGTCTTTCAGGATCTCCAGGTTGTGAACAGCATCAGCATCAGCATCTCGTAGCGTCTCCCAACATCAGCAGCATCAGCCTTCAGTAACATCTCCAAGCTATGAGCGGCATCGACAACCTTGTAGAATATCAGCAAGTGAACATACGCCTGAGATGATTTAGAATCGACTAGCGAATACTCGTGAAGTATTGCAAGTGGAATACACATGGATTAAGGTACATGTAATACACATGAAATACGGTACGTGGAATACACATGGAATGCACATGAAATGATCGGTATGGGCTCGATCATTTGTCATGATTTAAGGAAAGTAAACCGGTTAAACGGTTAGGAAAACCATCATGATAACCTGGCAGTATTAGCATAGACATCATTCTGGTTTCATAGAGAAACGCTAAAGTGTGGTTACACAAAATTCAACGATGATTTGCCTGACAGCATGATCAATGGAAACCAACCATGACTATCATGAAAGCATGATTCAAGAAATCTAACAATGTCTTGCAGGACAACGTAAATAACAAAAGAGGCGTGAAACATAATCAACATGAAGACGGAATTATCATGAGGAAACATGAAACCATCTATTACGAAGAAGTGTATAACATAATCAGCATGAAATTGAAGTTAACCATGACAGTATGAAGGCATACTTAACATAAAAACATAATAACTTATGATGGGACATGAAAAAAATTTTATGCCAATTTAAATCATGAGAAAATTTTTATGCAAGAAAAACAGTGCATGAATGCGTAATGTAGTTTATAAAACCTTTATATGTGCGAGGGAAGGCCTATGGGTCGGTTCCAAAACAAAAGACATGGCGAGGGGACGCCTATGGGTCGGTCCCAAAGTTAAAAGTTTCGATAAAAGCACATGCGACTAAATAGGGCCAGTCCTGTACCAACCATTACTTAGTCAAAATTCCTGCAACAGATGACATATGATATGAATGCATGAATGCATGAAACATAATAATTAAAAGTCATTGTCAAAACTTAACAGAAAAAATTTTATGTGAAAATTATGAACTACTGGGGTCAGTCCACATCGTCACAGTTCACGAGGAACATCATGCATAGACAATGACACATAACTAAGTATGGATGACGGTTGTTCATTCCATATTAGTAAGACGATAATGGTGAAAACATCATGGTGAAAACAACAAGGTGCTGAAAACGTCATGGCTAAAACAAAAAGGTGCTGAAAACATAATGGTTAAAACAACAACGCGCAGAAACATCAATACGTGGAATAACAAACGTTGGCTTAGGAAGCTCCTGGTGACTACCCACTAGTCACAGGTCGAGTTTTAGAGCCTACAGGTCGAAGCCTTGGCTCTGATACCATAATTGTAACACCTCATTTTGATAAATGGAATGTCACGCGTAATTATGGCGTGTCATCAAAGCATGCAAGGTAATATGTAGTAAAACATACATGACCATAGGGAAACCGGAATCAAACATCGGTTCCCAAACATAAGCCCAAAACATAACAAAGTAAATGAACTGAATGAAAGACTAAACAAGCATAAATATATGAAGGAAACAGGAGAAGAAGTCTATGGCAGCTTCCATCCTATGCATGTCCTCCAAATGCTCGAGTCTTGGGTACCTGCCGTTTTGGGACATGGAAAGGAAAGTAACGGCTGAGCAAAACGCTCAGTGCACGGATATACAATATAGCATGAAATAGGATAAGCATGTAACATATAACAGCGGAAGACTAAGTTCTGAGTAGACTGGTTAAGTATTGAGAAACTGGTTTTATAGTTTGAAAAGCCTTATGTTTATCTTATGAAAACTGTTTTAACATATATATACCATAGCCCATATAGGTCATGAAAAGGTCACATGCATGAATACTTGGAGGGGTGACCTCATCATGCTGATTAGAGGGGATGCCTCTAATTAATATACTGGTTTGGGTAGGAGGGATCAACTCCTTGTGAAGGATGCAAGGCACACACCACATTCACCATGAAATACTGAATAAAACATGTAACTAGGATGCACCCATACGCCCCACCTGATATAATAATATGGCCAAAACTGAAAAGGGACGCCACGAGCAATCACTCCGCCGTGGGGAAGTCATAACATTGGTGCCTCCAATGTTATGGTTATGGTACCTCCATAACTAGGTGAAACTGGTCATGCTTGTATATGGCTATAGATTATGCTAATTAAACATAAGCAGTTCAAAACAATAAAACAAATACTGGGGAAAACAGTTGGCTGCATACGGGGAATCCTAATAAGGAAAGAATGTCCATACTGAAAGGACGGGAATCCGTACCTCAAGTCTGGCGAATGAACGGAAGAGAGAATCCTACTTCTGGATCACTAACACTACATGAATACACACGTGTATAAGTATCGAATCACTGATTACGTACTGGGTTTTATGTCTCATCTTAGCTTACTTTGTATGTTTTAAGTCATGGTTTACTGTTTAAAGCCTTAAACTGTGTTTATCTTGTATTCTGATTAATCTGATTAAGTATTACTGGTATTTCATGTATTATTATACTTACTGTGTAATAATAAGTAACTTTCCAAAAATAGCAGGTTTCCAAAAATAGAAAGTTTCCAAAAATAGAAAGTTTCCAAAAATAGGAAGTTACCAAAAATAGAAAGTTTCCAAAAATAGAAAGTTTCCAAAAATAGAAAGTTTCCAAAAATAGAAAGGTTCCAAAAATAGAAAGTTTCCAAAAATAGAAAGTTTCCAAAAATAGAATTTACTGCTTAAAATAGATTAGTTTCTAAAAATAGAAAGTTTCCAAAAATAGATCAGCTGCCTTAATTAAATAAGTTTCCATTTATAGAAGGTTTCCATTAATAGATTAGTTGCCTTATTTAATTAAGTTTCTATAAATAGAATTTTCCATAATTAGAATTAAGCTGGTTACATAAGCTAAAAATATAAGTCTAAGTGTTTATATGCTTATTTCTTAAGTCATATGATATAGTGCATAGTTTAATAATTATCTCATGTAATTTAAATAAACTATAGGTTAAAAGTATTTAATTAAATATATCATGTTTTTAATTAAATAAGGTTAAATACTTAGGTTAAAACATGTATTATTATGTATTAATAATATAACCTAAGTCATGCTAATTAATTAATTATGACTAGGGTTTTTATTAATTAATTAATTATAAAGTCTATAAATATCAAATACTTAGGTTAGTAATTCCATGGTTTTAATCGTTAACTTAATTATAACCTAAGTCATGTATATTAATTTAATCATGTCATTTTATTAATTTAATTATAACATAAGTTTATACAAAATAATAATCTTAACATGAACCATGAACCGGGTTTTGACTAAGAACCATGAACCGGTCATGAAATCGACACCTTACCCCGAACCAAATCGGGGTTCCCCTTGGTTTACTGCTGCCGTGGGACCCACACCACCAAACCGGGACCTTATGGTCTCGGTGGTGGTTCCTTGGCCAAGTCGTGACCCCTTAGGGGTTCGGTTTAGGTGTCGGCTAGACAAACACCCTTAAAAACCCTTGTTTTGATCTACCACATAATCATAAACATGTATATTTTATGTTTTTAATTAGGTTTTAAAAACATCATGTTCTTCATTAATCTTACTAGATCAAATCAAAAGAAATAATTAAAAAGAAAGGTTAAAAAGGTATACCGAATGTGTTAATCAATAGAGGATGAACAAACACGAACACTTGTACAATATTCAAGATCAAAATCAACAAGAACACCCCTCTTGGTGTGTTGATGGGTGGCGGCTACAAAAGAACAAGAAGGAGAAGGAGAAAAACTCTTTTAGGGTTTTATTATTTTTCTTGTTTTTGTAAAAATGACACAAGATTTCTCCTTTTTCTTGTTTAGTAAAAAATGATGGGCTAGGCCCATTCTCCCTTCCTTATTTCGTGGTTAATGGGGCCCACATGGGGTAACCCAAATGTTTTCCGTGTCTAAAATAAGTGTGTTCTCGTGTTCGTGTTTTACGTGTTTGTTCGTGTTTATTTGTGTTCGCGTTTTGTGTGTTCTCGTTAAATAATTATGGTGACCTAATATATTTATTCGTGTTCGTAATAAATATATATATACGTAATTAATATTAGCTCGTGATTTAATTATGTTCATGATTTCATGATCGCATGTTCGTGATTAATTATTGTTTAAATAATTATTACGTGATCGTGCATAGTAAATACTTATTAACTGCTTATCATGAGTTTGTACGTAATCGATACTTATCATGTCATACACGTATGCACTTGCTTGATTATTAGCACATGAATGTGATCAATACTGAATAAGGTAAGTTTTAATCTAGGACGTACGATCTTAAGGGCACTATTCATGGTAAAAGCATGCGGGTTTTACAGTATGTTTGGACTGAACTTGAGTTTAATGGTGCAAAGCCAATTTAATTATCCCAGGAGCGCCTTTCGACCCGTTTGACTACAAGATTTTCACTATTTCACAACAACAGTTTTTTTACCACATCTGGATCACCGTTTATTAGTACATAGAAAATATGTAGTCCGGATTAATTATAATATGTTCCACTGTTTATTAGTAGTATGACATGTGTAGAATCATAATCTGTTCATTCAGTAAGCCTAATGTATTACAGCGAGACATGACCAATTCCAGACGCTCCCTAAGTTATATTGAGTACATAGAAAATATGTAGTCCGGATTAATTATAAGTTGTAAACAAATGCCTGGTATAAATTTATGCAAAAGGAGCCTTGGTATTGTAGGACAAAGAAGGCATAATTACATAAGCAATTCTAAATTCCCCCTTAAGTTATAACGCATACATAGATAATATTTAGTAGTCTGGATTAATTATAAGCTGTAACAAACGTGGATATATATTTATGCAAAAGCAGATTCACTATAGCTTTATTCTTGCTGCAGTGCTTACATTTGATGCTCATTTCATAGAAAAGAGGAACCCACGGTCCAAGAATACATTATACTTTAGAAGTCTTTTTTCTTGTCATTCTCGAGGTCTACACACCCTCTTATCAAGGCGGTAAGGTCCATGCGTCATGGGCTAGGTAAAATATATATATTTACCAACATATAATACTTTTTTACTGATTTCTATTGTTAAATGAAAGCTTTTTTGTTTGTGAAATTCTGTTATATTGGCCATATTAGTATTAAAGTTTGTATGCTCGTGGTCATGTCAGATAAAATTTGTGAATCCATTACCAAGTGTGAATAAAAACAACATGAGAAGCCATCTTAAGAACTTAATCAACATGACTACAACTCTACAAGCCTAGCTTTTACATATAGTATCCCCCATGTTATTTAAGTGATAAAAAGAGAAACAAGTATCAGCATGATTCTGATGTGGAGTATGATTCAAGAATGTGAAGTATGTTTAATTTATAACTGAATATCTGTAACTAATTCTTTATGAGTAACTTTTTGTATCAAAAACTAGAGAGAAGCTAGGGAATAACGATAGAGATTACACCCCCTATTTACTTATATTAGGTCTTGAGTACCGGTTATCCAAAGATAAGAATGCACTTCAATATCACCAAGCAGCCTTGAAGACTTGAAGGTCGGTTGAAACTTGGCCGGATACCACATCATTTGAAGTCTTCCATATGAACCACATACCATTCAAGAGACGAGCTATAAGTATCCCATGGTAGAATTGGATGATGAAATGAGCTCACGATTGGTGAACATTGACGAGTTGATATTCCACCAAGCAACAATCCCTTCCCAGACTTCAGTCTGTGTACTCGATGTGCACTCGATGCAGGTTGGCGCACTTCATCTGTTATTGATTATATTGTTGAATTACGAAAACAATTCATTTTCTTGATATAATATCACTGTTGCACTTCACAAATGTAATATATCGATTACTGTTAAAATGGTTATGCTGCAGGCATAACAAAATTTGTGGTTTCGGCTCACCAGTTGTCATTTTTGAGCAGCTTTCTGTTACATTTGCACTACCAAGGCTTTTTGTTGCTTCTTTCACTTTGTGACAGAATTGTTCCCATCTACCATAAACCAAATTTTCTGGATTGTGCAACACGTTCATTAGTCCTGGAAAACTTGAATTTACTCGGGTAATTTTAATCAAAAAGTAAGAAAATCGGTAGCACTTTTGTTACTTTTAATAACAGAAATTGTCGCATTTTATGATTTTTTATGTGATCACATGTTGATATGTATTTTGAATTTGTTCCAGGAAATTAACTCTTTGGACCAAGAATTGAGTCAACCTAACAGGATTATGGGTGAATTTGAGCCACAAGCTCAACCTCTGTCTCATGCTTCTAAAGTTGATATCCTTGGAGATCTTCTAAGCCCATTGACTATAGGAGGACCTTCTGGTGTTTCTAGGATTAAAGGCCTAAGTGAAGGTAATCGATTAGCTCTTGCACCTGTCAGAGAGCAGGAAAATGGTGTCAAGATACTACCATCTTCCTGTTTGGTTTTGAGTATCACAAGTCATGGGTTAAACTTGCACTATAAAATATGCATCCAATTGGAGATATTGCAGAAAGATTCAATTCCTTGTGACTTAAATATAGCGGAGTGCCTTGATAGATGGTGATGGTGATGGTGATGGTGATAGTGATGGTGCTCATTTTGAAGCTTCAAATAAAGAAAATCAAAGCTGTAGTTTAATGGTACGACCTTATTTTCCAGCAGCATTATGCTAAAAGGTAATCAACTATTAACTACTGATGCATATCTGATGGTCTAGACAAATGAAGAATATGAAAAATTAAGGTAGACAAATCATAGGCGATGGGATCGGACAATGGCTATTGATTTTATGTGTGTTTCTCGAACTAGACTATTAAAAAACAACATTTAAATCAGCCTGATTGCCATCACAGTGATTTATATGCAATATTATTAGATTAAGATGGTATTTATAAAATATTTGATTGAGAGAATCCCACGTGATCATGTCCTTAAACAGCATTAGTTCATTCATGTGATGGCATTCAATTAATGGTATTCACGGTCCTTAAGTGTTGTAGTTTAATACATTAATATACCATCACCTGATCAAAGTCTAAGATATTAATTTAATGAGTTTTTTATAATCTTTGTTTCATTTTAGAATTATTTAAAGATTATTGTTTCCACTAATTAGTTATGGGCTGTATTTATATGAAAAATTGTATAATTGCTGATGTATTATTTTTCTAATTAAAACGAAACTTATGGGTATTTATTAAGTTATCCCCATCATCTGATTTTCTTGATTCATACGATGAACCAAATCGCGATGAAGAACCTGAATCGATAGTTTTTTACTTTCGTTCGTACTTTTCTTATACAAATAGCTTTATCGATTTTCTCACTACAATGATTGGCCGAAAAAGAAAAATGCGTCAACCGGATACTTGCTTATCTTTCCCTTATTTAGTTTAGGTAAAAGAAGTATTAACTAAAATTAGCAGCCGACCCCTAAGGAAAATATTAAATTGAGCAGTGTGAGCATTAAAACTGTCAAAACATGGTATGTAGGTAACACCGTCAAATACCTCATTGCATTTTTTTTCAATCAATGTTAACACAAGTCGTAAAAGAAGTAAATGTCCTATACTAATGCTTGATTATTTTAGATCCTAGGAAGGGTGGTGACTCCATATGGGTGAGTAGGTGACAGTTCAATTATGGATGAAGATCACCATACTAATGAGCTAAAGGGGTGTAGTCATTGACGCAAAAAGTACATAGTGACATACGTGTTGGATGCTGAAATTCTAACGGATGTCCGTCAACTGGTGATGTTATGTTCTCGAATGGCTTTGCATTGAATGACAAGAAATTAAAGTTAGGGATAACAGTTTTACCATTTCTATGCCATACCTATTTTGTGGTCTCAAGATCATTATTTTTCTTGGCGTATGTACAAGATTTTGATTCTATTTTTTTGTTGCAGAGCTTGCAGGAACCCCACAAGAGATTATTCAAATGCTCATCCTAGCAGCTTATGTATTTATGTTTTAGTGTATATTTGTATAGGTCTAATAAGTGTGAAAACACTTATCCTTTTACTAGTTAATTATAATAATAACCAAGCCAAAACGTGTATTTTATGTCATAAATTTCAGAATTATGTGTGGTTTGTGTTTTTGTTGTGATTTAGGACCAAAATGTGAAAAGGGAAGAAAACATGGGCTTTCACGGGCTTTTATCGAAGAAAAAGACAAAAAAGAAGTCAAAAGATCAAGTGTGATACCCTAGAACCGAGGTCACTTACATTACCCTAAATTACGCTTATTTTTTAAATTTTTAATAAATTTTATTTGCTATATATTTTATTATTTTGGTTGAAACCGATGTTCGAGGTTATAATTTCGACGATTGACGATTTAAGAAGGACGATGACGAATACGATCCCGATGGATGCCCAAATTTCTATAATTATTGTCGTTTTATCGATATCGTAATTTTTCGAGAATTTTACTTACGGTTCGTGTTAAGTCGAGTCGGGTGAGTTTTATCGCTTTCCGGGTACATTTAAAGTGTCCTAAAAGTATTTTGGAGTGTTTGCGATGATTCCCGACTCCCGTAAAATTTTCTAAAATGACTAGTGAGTCAATCCCGTAAACTTATAGGGTCGTTTTTGTTTAAGGATGAAAGAAAGCCTAAATTGCACCAAGTTCCCTCCCATTTCACAAAATGGAATCAACCACACACACACTCCACATTTCAAAAAAAAACCCACCCTTCCCTTTTGCTCTCTCTAGGCCGACGGCCAAACACCAAACCACCACCACCACTTCAATTTTTCTTGGTTTTTGATTAATTCCAATTAAAGAACACTTCCTAAAACCCTTTTGTAAGTGTTATTCCATGGTTAATTCCAACATGCATTAACATGAATTTTTCCAAAAATTAAAGATTTTTCAAAAGTTTGTTTGGATGTTAATTAGCCATTTGCATGTTTAATTCATGGTACAATGATGTTAAATCACCAAACAAATCAACCAAAATCAATTTGGTTGATGGGTTTTGACCACCCAAACCCCACGGCACAAAGGGGGTGTTTGGGGGATCATGGTGGTTGTTGTTTTGATGTTAGATTATGTGTTTAATCCTATTTTTACATGTTTTTGGATGGGTAAATCTATTTGCATGTTTATTTTTTGATTGGGTTTTATGAGGATATTGATTAATAGGGGTTTAGGACTGATTATGATGTTTGGGTATGATTAGGAGTACTTAGGATGATGTCTAATGTCGATAAATGGGTTTGAAAACGAGCGTTGGTATGATTTTGGTATAGTTGATTTTAGGCAGAAAGTTTGAGGTTTTTTCGTAAAAATTAATTTTTAAACAGGTCTTGTGGTTAGGATAGAGTTGTAGAGCATCTTATTAGCTTCGATTTGGTATAAGATAGAGGCTTACGACTCCTAACGAGACAAAAGTTACGACGTTTTGAAATTCGTGTACCGGGAGATGAAAACCGTCATAATCCGAAATTATGCTTGGTTTTAGGTCAAATCCCGGGGACTATAGGTTTAGTTTGGTAAATGGTCAAGGGTTTATTTTTGGTCTCAAACCTGCATATTTGAGTCTATTATAAGACTTAGGTGTCAAATGGGTCAATGGAGTATTTTAAACGGGTCAAATGAGTCCGACTTGGTCAAAGTACAATTTCAGTCCGAAAAACGTAGTTTTGGAAAAGTGTTGAGTAACGGGTCGTAAAAGCGAAAACTTTTAATGGGATTAAATATGTGTTTTCTACAGGACTTAAGGTATTTTTTAGAATTTTCCCAATTTTTATAAAAAGGGTTAGGTCTAGTAAAACAGTCCGTACTTTTGGTAAGTATCGGCGAAAATGTGTAAAAATGAATAACGTTAATAATATGGACAAATGGTATAAAACGAGTAACACTTGATTGTTTTGTTTTGGCGTGAGTTGTAATTATCACAAGTGACTAATATGTATGTATTTTTATACAGTACCATAAGTTTTATAAATGAGGGTACTCATTACGCGTTATTGGTTTGATAGGTGTTGATTTACCCGGGCATCCTCATCGTCGTCAGTGACCGTCACTCGAACTATCGACTACTTGTTATATAAGGTGTGAATTTATAGCCTCGCTTATTATTATTTCAAACTGTTTTACCCGCGAGGGAACTGCATGCTAGTTTTCAAAATGAACATATGTCATGAATGATTGTTGGACCCGAATGTTGCCTTTGAAATTGTGTTGAGTACCTAGTTGCAAAAGGCCCTAAATTCATGAACTATTAACTATTGTTTAGTCCTAGCGTGGATTAGAAATAGCCGCTTATACAAAGTGATAGTACTATGGGGTTGACTACCCTATCCGAGACGAGGGCTAGTACGTTGATACCCCTTGCGGACGGATAATTTGTGATAAGAGATAAGGTATAATTGCAACTGATGCCTTAGTAGGGGCACTGTTTTCATCTGAATCACGCCGGTAATTATTACGCGGGTGATTGAGTTAACGGTTTAGTGTCATGAGCTTAAACACAATTGTCTGAACCTTGAATATAGATTGTTTGATCGACAAGTCTATGAATGATCGTGAATGGTTTTTATTACACATATGTTCAAAATGAATTGTAAAACCTATGAATTCCACTCAACGTTTTCGTTGACCAAATTTAGCATGTGTTTCAGGTAACCGCTGAAGTGTAGCATGGAGCATGCATTGGATGGAAGTTGTGTATGGCTTGGAGTCTACTTGTTTTTCCGCCCAGTATTACTTAAACATTTTTACTTTGATGTCATGTTGTTGTGAAAACTGTATCTTTTGGGGTTGAGATTCATGGGGACCGTAACGCAAAACTATGTTGTATCATTTGGGGTTGGAAAACCGTAGACAAGTACATTTTTAACAATTGTTTAATTTAAGTTTAAATTTGACGTCTCTTTGGAGTCGTTCGATATATCTTGTGTGCGATGATAACTGCCTAGCACCCAAATGTTGTAGTTCCGCTGCGCATAGCATTTGGTGGGGTGTTAGAGATTGGTAATCAGAGCCATGAGTTATAGAGAACTAGGTCGTTTTGAAAATTCCTAAACTATAACTTTTGGTGTCGTAAGAAATTGTCCAAGCGCACACAACTATCCTGCATGGCTCCGATAAGGTTTATTTTTGCATTCATGGCATTTGACGTATACTTTTGAGTTTAAGTATATATTTGGGTATTTATTACGTAGATATGGAAATTACTATATGTAAACGTTGAAATTATACGTGGAATACCCGATACCGTAATTCTTGTATTACTTATGCATGAGCATCATAATATCGCATTTTGGGCATGTGTACCACCTTTGCATTGCATTTGCATGCATCATATTATCTTACGTACCCTCCAAAATTCTCTGTTATTGCATTATGTCGTAGGACACGAAGGGGGACCGTTTCCTCCGAACCCGCTGAATAATGACAATGGATGGATCGCTCCAGAAGAAGCGGTAGAGCCGGGAAATGACAGTGACAAAAGTGACATGGACAACTTCAGTATCAGTAGCGATGGTAGTGAGGATTCTGAGGAAGAGCCCGAGGAACCGGTGGATGATGGAATTCCCGAGAATGCTGTCGGTCAGACCGAACCTGATTTATTTCAATCTCCAAATTCGCCAAAGGGTTATGAAGTGCCTCCGACCGACCGATATGAGCAGCAACCCTTTCGTCGCCCGATGGGACAATTGTAAGGACTACCTGAAGACAGTGCCAGGGTTTGTTCGAGTAAGTAATGGGAGTGGTGCAGAATCCAACAATTCATCTAAATCACAATCTATTCATGAGAATATCGCGAGGGTCTACTTCTGAGACCAAGACACTACTAGGATCCCGAAGGTCGTTTGAGGAGGATGGATAGGTTGATGTATGAGCGGTTTGTGGTGGAGACCAGGGTAATTAAGAGGTTTGATAAGAATGAGAGGGAACACCAAAGATTATTGGCAAGAACTTCAAGGATTGAGTATGATGGAAATGCAAACAAGAGTGATATCAACAGTCTAAGATCGATGATAGCGAACTTGAGCGCCAGTCTTGATCGAGTTAGGGAAGATCAAGCGAGATTGTCTAGGATGCAGAGTTCGGAGCATCGAGTGAGAGCATCCTTGCCCCCAGATTGGAGATTTGTGGACGACTTGGAAATGGAAGCTAATGACTTCATGATCCAGCCACCTGCTAGAGGTGTTTGTATCACTGTGGGAAGTCATGTAGCGGTTGAGTGTGGGTCTACGTCAGGGACGAAGAAGGCGACTGAATGTGGGCCGAACAACAAAGGAAAGAGGAAGATGGATGAAGTGGACGAGGAAGATAGCGACGAGGAACCCGAGGAAGATGATGATGAACCGCCATCCAAGAGGTCGTGTGGATCACCACATGCTTAGTTTCTTGTCTTGTATTTTATCTTTGATCGTTGTAATAGAACTATTTTAGACTTTTGTATGATGGCATTATGACGAAAAACTTGAGGACTTAAGTTTTATGGTGAATGGTTGTAGTGGCAATACTTGTCACAATTTTGGTTGATTATCAATACAATCCATGTTTACCTTTCATGATCTGTGATATGTCTTTAATTTGATCTTTTGTGATGTGAATTAATGAATATTAGTAACTCTGTAGCGATGCGTCGTTGTATTTATATTATGTCTTGAAAGAGAAATCCATCTTAATCTTGATGTGTATACTTACATTGTTTTTCTATTTTCCCTGTCTTTGTAGAGAGGTGTATTTGATAACGCACCATGCCTCCAAAACTAACAGCCGACCGTGTGAACACGATGATTCAGGAAGCCATTGCGAATGCGCTAGAAGCAGATCGAGCAGGGAGGAACCCAGACCAAGGCAGAAATGTGGGGAGACAGCAAGCCCCAAGAGAATGTACTTACTCTAGCTTTATAAAATGTGGTCCCACGCAATTTCGTGGAACTGGTGGAGCTCTAGAACTCAGGAGATGGTTATAAAAGGTCGAGAGTACTTTCGAGATTAGTGGTTGCTCAGAGGCGAACAAGGTCAAGTTTGCGGCTGCTACTTTTCTTGACGACGCATTGAGTTGGTGGAACACCCAAGTAGCCACTGTTGGGTTAGCAGTAGCGAATGCAAGAACATGGACTGCTACTAAAGCTCTTTTGACCAAGAAGTTCTGTCCTGAAGAGGAGCTAGGTCAATTGGAAGATGAGTTGAGGCACCTGACTTTGAGAAACAATGATATCACTGCTTACACCAGGAGGTTTAATGAATTAAGCCTTTTGTGTCCCGATACCTTTGCCGATGATAGCAAGAAGATGAAACAGTACATCAAAGGTCTGTCCAGTAATATGAAGGGTGAGACGACTTCGTCTAAACCTGGGTCGTTTGATGAAGCGGTCCAGATGGCTCACGCGTTGATGGATGTCAAACTCCAAGACAAGAAGAACTTCATTGCTGAAGGAAATAAGAGGAAGTGGGAGGCAGCACAGAGCAATCAATCCCAGGGTCAAAGTTGAGGTGGAAATTGTAGCAACAATGGTCAGAACCGCAATCAGCAGTTCAACCAGCGAAGGAATGACGGGATGAGAGCTGTGACAAACCCTAGAGGAGCGAAGGTGAATCCCCACTGTGGTCAATGCAACTTGTACCATGTAGGGAGTTGCCCACCTGCGTGCGGTAAATGTGGAAAAGCGGGTCACAGGATGTCTGATTACCGAACAAAGGGGGTAGCCACTGGGGCGAATGCTACGAGAGTGATGGGTTGTTATGGATGTGGAGAAAGAGGACACAAGCAAGGAAATTGCCCGAAGGCAGGAAACAAGCAAGGAGGTAACAATGCTGCTGCCGTGTATCAAGTAGGGACGGTTGATAAACCACAAGGTCCTAACGTGGTTACCGGTACGTTTTTGCTAGACGCTTGTTATGCTAGTATTTTGTTTGATTCTGGTTCCGACAAGAGTTTCGTAGATGTTAAATTTAGTCGTCATATCGATAGAAAACCGGTATTGTTAACGACTAGTTATAACGTGGAATTAGCCGATGGGAAAATCGTTAGTACAAATTCTATACTGAAAGGGTGTACCTTGAAGTTAGGAAATTATGCTTTTGAAATCGACTTAATGCCCATAGAGCTAGGATCGTTTGATGTGATCGTGGGAATGGATTGGCTGATGGCGCATAGTGCTGTGATCGTCTGTGGAGAGAGATTAGTTCAGATCCCGTTAAGGAATAAAGTCTTGACTGTGAAGGGAGACGAATGCACTTCTCGTTTGAAAGTGATTTCTTGTTTGTAAATGATGAAGTATGTAGAAGATGGATGCGATGTGTTTTTGGTACAAGTTTCTAGTGATGGTGATTTAGAGGCGAGGATAGAAGAGGTACCTGTAATCTGCGAGTATCCGGAAGTTTTTCCAGACGAGTTGCCGGGTTTACCACCTACCCGTGAGGTTGAGTTTCGAATCGATTTGGTGCCAGGAGCTGCGCCGGTTGCGCGTGCACCCTATCGATTAGCACCATCAGAGTTAAAGGAGTTATCGGATCAACTGAAGGAGTTAATGGATAAAGGATTTATTAGACCGAGCTCATCACCATGGGGAGCGCCAGTGTTGTTTGTAAAGAAGAAAGATGGGTCATTTCGGATGTGTATTGACTATAGAGAACTCAACAAGCTGACGGTTAAGAATCGGTATCCATTGCCGAGGATTGACGATTTGTTTGATCAATTGCAAGGTTCCTGTGTATACTCAAAGATCGATTTGAGGTCAGGGTATCATCAACTGCGTGTGAGAGAGGAGGATATTCCTGTAACTGCCTTTCGTACATGGTATGGACACTTCGAATTTCGAGTGATGCCGTTTGGGTTGACAAACGCGCCTGCTGTATTTATGGACCTTATGAATCGAGTATGCAAGCCGTATCTAGATAAGTTTGTCATTGTTTTTATTGATGATATTCTTATTTACTCTAAGAGTAAGGAGGAGCACGAGAAGCACCTGAGAAAGATATTGGATCTGCTGAAGAAAGAGAAGCTGTATGCGAAGTTCTCGAAGTGTGAGTTTTGGTTAGAGTCTATGCAATTCCTTGGTCACGTAATTGATAGCAAAGGAGTTCGCGTGGATCGTGCCAAGGTCGAAGCGATCAGGGAATGGTCGGCACCGACAACACCGACTGAAGTTCGACAATTCCTTGGTTTAGCTGGGTATTATCGGAGATTCATTGAAGGATTTTCGTTGATTGCGAAGCCATTGACAAAGCTTACCGAGAAGAATAGAGTGTATGAATGGGGAGATGAGGAAGAATTCGCTTTCAAAACGCTCAAGAACAAGTTATGTTCCGCGCCGATATTGTCGTTACCTGAAGGAACCGAAGATTTTGTAGTGTACTGTGACGCATCTCGTAAGGGTTATGGAGCTGTGTTGATGCAGCGTGAGAAGGTGATTGCTTACGCGTCGAGACAACTGAGGAAGAATGAGGAGAACTACACTACGCATGATTTGGAATTAGGAGCTGTGGTTTTTGCGTTGAAATTGTGGAGACATTATTTGTATGGGACGAAGTGTGTTGTATTCACCGACCACAAGAGTTTGCAGCACATTTTAGATCAAAAGGAGTTGAACATGCGACAGAGACGATGGGTAGAATTACTGAGTGACTATGACTGTGAAATTCGCTACCATCCTGGCAAGGCGAATGTTGTAGCGGATGCACTTAGTAGAAAGGATCGAGAAAAACCTTTGAGAGTCAGAGCTTTAGTGATGACTGAGAGTGTTGATTTAACCGAAACAATACTGAAGGCTCAGGAGAGGGGATTAATGAAAGAGAATGTTGATGCTGAGAACTTGGGAAGAATGTTGAAACCTCTTTTTGTGGTTAGGTCAGACGGACTGAGATATTTCGAGAGTCGGATTTGGTTACCGTTGTGTCCATCCGAGGAAGGAAAGCCTGGAGTACGAGATTTGGTTATGAACGAGTCTCATAAGTCGAAGTACTCGATACATCCTGGATCGGATAAAATGTATCATGATCTGAAGAAAGTCTATTGGTGGCCGAATATGAAGGCGGATATTGCTCGTTACGTTAGTAAGTGTTTAACTTGTGCGAAGGTTAAAGCCGAACATAAGAAGCCGTCTGGGTTGTTGGTACAACCAGAGATCCCAGAATGGATTTGGGTAATAGTGGATAGATTGACGAAATCTGCTCATTTCTTACCTATTAAGAAGATGGACAGTATGGAGAAGCTGGCCAGTGTGTACGTGAAGGAGATCGTTTGCAGACATGGAGAACCGTTATCGATCATTTCGGATCGCGATAGTAGGTTTACTTCGGAATTTTGGAAATCGCTTCAACGTGTGATGGGCACTGAATTGAATTTAAGCACGGCTTATCACCCGGAGACTGACGCCCAGAGTGAACGCACTATTCAGACAATGGAGGACATGATCCGAGCATGCGTGATTGATTTTGGAGGAAGTTGGGAACGCCACTTGCCTTTAGTGGAGTTTTCGTATAATAATAGTTATCATGCGAGCATCAAGGCTGCACCATTCGAAGCGTTGTATGGAATGAAGTGTAGATCGCCTGTGTGTTGGAGTGAAGTAGGAGAAAGTCAATTGACTGGACCCGAAATGGTTTTAGAGACGACAGAGAAGATTGTGCAAATCAAGAACCGACTACTTGCTGCGAGAAGCCGACGGAAGAGTTATGCCGATAACAGAAGAAAACCGTTGGAATTTGAAGTCGGAGATATGGTTATGCTTAAGGTTTCGCCATGGAAGGGTGTAATTCGTTTTGGGAAGAAAGGAAAGTTGAGTCCGAGGTACATTGGACCATTTAAGATCGTTAAACGAACTGGACCAGTAGCGTATAAGTTAGAGTTGCCGAGCGAGCTTAGTGCTATTCACGACACGTTTCACGTATCGAACTTGAAGAAGAGTTTGGCGGATAAGGAATTGGTGATTCCTTTGGACGAGATTCAACTGGACGACAAAATGCATTTTGTGGAAGAACCCGTGGAAATTATGGACCGAGAGGTCAAGAGGCTGAAGCGTAGTAGAATTCCCATTGTGAAGGTTCGATGGAATTCTAGGCGTGGACCGGAATACACTTGGGAACGTGAGGACTTTTTCAAGGAAAGGTATCCTCATCTGTTCCAGCGGCACGAAATGTGAGTATAAGAAGAGGCGAGTGCCGGGACGTCGCTCTCTTTAAGGAGGGGTGGATGTGATACCCTAGAACCGAGGTCACTTACATTACCCTAAATTACGCTTATTTTTGAAATTTTAAATAAATTTTATTTGCTATATATTTTATTATTTTGGTTGAAACCGATGTTCAAGGTTATAATTTCGACTATTGACGATTTAAGAAGGACGATGACGAATACGATCCCGATGGATGCCCAAATTTCTATAATTATTGTCGTTTTATCGATATCGTAATTTTTCGAGAATTTTACTTACGGTTCGTGTTAAGTCGAGTCGGGTGAGTTTTATCGCTTCCCGGGTACATTTAAAGTGTCCTAAAAGTATTTTGGAGTGTTTGGGATGATTCCCGACTCCCGTAAAATTTTCTAAAATGACTAGTGAGTCAATCCCGTAAACTTATAGGGTCGTTTTTGTTTAAGGACGAAAGAAAGCCTAAATTGCACCAAGGTCCCTCCCATTTCACAAAATGGAATCAACCACACACACACTTCACATTTCAAAAAAAAACCTACCCTTCCCTTTTGCTCTCTCTAGGCCGACGGCCAAACACCAAACCACCACCACCACTTCAATTTTTCTTGGTTTTTGATTAATTCCAATTAAAGACCACTTCCTAAAACTCTTTTGTAAGTGATAATCCATGGTTAATTCCAACATGCATTAACATGAATTTTTCCAAAAATTAAAGATTTTTCAAAAGTTTGTTTGGATGTTAATTAGCCATTTGCATGTTTAATTCATGGTAGAATGATGTTAAATCACCAAACAAATCAAACAAAATCAATTTGGTTAATGGGTTTTGACCACCCAAACCCCACGGCACAAAGGGGGTGTTTGAGGGATCATGGTGGTTGTTGTTTTGATGTTAGATTATGTGTTTAATCCTATTTTTACATGTTTTTAGATGGGTAAATCCATTTGCATGTTTATTTTTTTGATTGGGTTTTATGAGGATATTGATTAATAGGGGTCTAGGACTGATTATGATGTTTGGGTATGATTAGGAGTACTTAGGATGATGTCTAATGTCGATAAATGGGTTTGAAAACGAGCGTTGGTATGATTTTGGTATAGTTGATTTTAGGCAGAAAGTTTGAGGTGTTTTCGTAAAACTTAATTTGTAAACAGGTCTTGTGGTTAGGATAGAGTTGTAGAGAATCTTCTTAGCTTCGATTTGGTATAAGATAGAGCTTACGACTCCTAACGAGTCAAAAGTTACGACGTTTTGAAATTCGTGTACCGGGAGATGAAAACCGTCATAATCCGAAATTATGCTTGGTTTTAGGTCAAATCCCGGGGACTATAGGTTTAGTTTGGTAAATGGTCAAGGATTGATTTTTGGTCTCAAACCTGCATATTTGAGTCTATTATAATACTTAGGTGTCAAATGGGTCAATGGAGTATTTTAAACGGGTCAAATGAGTCCGACTTGGTCAAAGTACAATTTCAGTCCGAAAAACGTAGTTTTGGAAAAGTGTTGAGTAACGGGTCGTAAAAGCGAAAACTTTTAATGGGATTAAATATGTGTTTTCTACAGGACTTAAGGTATTTTTGAGAATTTTCCCAATTTTTATAAAAAGGGTTAGGTCTAGTAAAACAGTCCGTACTTTTGGTAAGTATCGGCGAAAATGTGTAAAAATGAATAACGTTAATAACATGGACAAATGGTATAAAACGAGTAACACTTGATTGTTTTGCTTTGGCGTGAGTTGTAATTATCACAAGTGACTAATATGTATGTATTTTATACAGTACCATAAGGTTTATAAATGAGAGTACTCATTACGCGTTATTGGTTTGATAGGTGTTGATTTACCCGGGCATCCTCATCGTCGTCAGTGACCGTCACTCGAACTATCGACTACTTGTTATATAAGGTGTGAATTTATAGCCTCGCTTATTATTATTTCAAACTGTTTTACCCGCGAGGGAAATGCATGCTAGTTTTCAAAATGAACATATGTCATGAATGATTGTTGGACCCGAATGTTGCCTTTGAAATTGTGTTGAGTACCTAGTTGCAAAAGGCCCTAAATTCATGAACTATTAACTATTGTTTAGTCCTAGCGTGGATTAGAAATAGCCGCTTATACAAAGTGATAGTACTATGGGGTTGACTACCCTATCCGAGACGAGGGCTAGTACGTTGATACCCCCTGCGGACGGATAATTTGTGATAAGAGATAAGGTATAATTGCAACTGATGCCTTAGTATGGGCACTGTTTTCATCTGAATCATGCCAGTAATTATTACGCGGGTGATTGAGTTAACGGTTTAGTGTCATGAGCTTAGACACAATTGTCTGAACCTTGAATATAGATTGTTTGATCGACAAGTCTATGAATGATCGTGAACGGTTTTTATTACACATATGTTCAAAATGAATTGTAAAACCTATGAATTCCACTCAACGTTTTCGTTGACCAAATTTAGCATGTGTTTCAGGTAACCGCTGAAGTGTAGCGTGGAGCATGCATTGGATGGAAGTTTTGTATGGCTTGGAGTCTACTTGTTTTTCCGCCCAATATTACTTAAATATTTTTACTTTGATGTCATGTTGTTGTGAAAACTGTATCTTTTGGGGTTGAGATTCATGGGGACCGTAACGCAAAACTCTGTTGTATCATTTGGGGTTGGAAAACCGTAGACAAGTAAATTTTTAACAATTGTTTAATTTAAGATTAAATTTGACGTCTCTTTGGAGTCGTTCGATATATCTTGTGTGCGATGATAACTGCCTAGCACCCAAATGTTGTAGTTCCGCTGCGCATAGCATTTGGTGGGGTGTTAGATCAAGAGTGCAATCAGAACGGAAGTCCAAGGCCTATTCTGAAGATGTATCGAAGAAAAGTCTAAAGACGGAAGTTTAATAAAAGCCAAAGAACTCAAGTCTAAATTAATGAAGAAATTACAAGATGAGTTTATTAATCCCGAGACAAAGTCGAAAAAGTCATAGAATTTAGAAGACGAAAAGACGAGAAAGAAAGAAAGAAAGAAGCAACACATGCTTAACCTCCCTAATCACTATAAATACCCTCCTAATGACACATTAGGAGGTGTTGGCTATTTTCACAAACTAGTCTTCCACCCTTTTCATTACTTGCACCTTTAATTTCATGTCATTTACTTAATTGTCATTTAATTACTTGTCTTGCACCTTAAATTTCTTGCCTTTAATTTCAAGTAAGTCTTTTAATTTTGTTATTGAATCTTATTTTTAATCAAGTTCTTATTTTTAATCTCTCATTCTTCCTTTCTTACTTTGCTTAATCTTTATATTATTGTGCTTATTATTATGCTTATTTGATTAAGTGTTATGTTTTTATGCTTTTGATTGTTTTGGATTATTGATTTTTATAGCTTATTTGTGTTTTTCTTAAATTTACTTATGTTTTTATAAAAGTTATTTTTATAAAAAAGTCGTTTTTAAATATTTTATCATTTATTGTTTTAAAAAGTTTTTGAATTTTAGCTTATTAGATTTTTCTAATACGTGTTTTGATTAAGTTTTTAGTCGTGTGCTTATTTGGTTAATAGCTTATTTGTTTTGCTTATTACCATTTCTTTTACTGTATTCCGACCAACCATCGGAAAGGGGTTTTGTCATTCCGACCAGCATTCCGATTGCTAGATCGGAAAAGGGTTTATGATTCCTATCAGGATTCCGATCTGGATTCCGACAGGAGTACTTTTGGCTGCATTCCGATTTGACATTCCGACGGAGGTGTTGGTGTGGAATTCCGATTAGGCTTGTGGTGACAGCATTCCGACCAGGATTCCGATCCTCATTCCGATCGTCCCAAGGTTTGTCATTCCGACGGTGGATTCCGATTACATTCCGACGAGTGTGTTTGTTTGGTATTCCGATAGGTAAGTTTACATTCCGATCGGATTCCGATGGGATTCCGATGGAGTGTATTCCGACGGTAGGTTTTGTTTAATATTTTGTCTTAGTTTAATTTTTAAGTTTGCACTTTTATTAAATTGTCAATTTTAATTTTCATTTTTTATTTACTTGTCAAATTTACTTTTCGTCACGCTTTAGATTCTCGTCATTTAATTAATTTACTTTTAAAAGTTTTAATATTGCACCATTTACCTTTTAATTAGTTATAGTTTTAATTAACCGTCATTTACTTTAACGTCTTGCAATTTAATTTTACTACAACGACCAATCTATTTGTTTCCCATCAAAAGACGACTGAGTCGCACTTTAAACCAGTAATCAATTCGAAAAGACTGGAACAACGATACTTTTATACTAGGTAAAAGCCTAGTTATTAAATGGCGCCGCTGCCGGCTCTTTTCATAAAGATTAACGGTTTTCTATGAGAGACGCGTTGAATTTTGGGATCCGTTCACTCGTGAACGTTATTTTCTTGCTTAAAAATTTTTCAAAAATCATAAAAATTAAAAATTGTTAAAAATCCATAAAATTTAAAAAGTTTCAAAAATCCAAAAAGATTTTTATTTTTATTTTTACACGTACATATATATTCTCTATTTCTTTGGTATCTTTTTCTTTTGCTTTTGCAGGTGTATGCGTACTAGATCTTCAACTTATTCTGAGCCCGAGACTCGTGAAGATTTTGATATGGCTGGTGTGAACAACAATAATAACCCACCGCACCTCAACAATAACAACAACAATGTTCTTCCACCACCCGATCTTAGAACGATGGAGGAGTTGTGTCAGCCTACAATGAATGGACGAGGAGGACCGATTGCGCCGATGAAAATCACGGCTCCAGAGTTTTCGTTAAAGCATCACATGATCCAACAAGTGCAGAACACTTGTCCATTTCGCGGATTGCCAGATGATGATGCCAACAAACACCTCGACAAATTCATTACCGTTACTCAAAGCATGAAGTTGCCCGGGGTTACTATGGATTTTCTTCGCCTTCACCTATTTCCACACACCTTATCCCACCATGCCGAAAAATGGTTTGATCGTCTTCCGAAGAATTCAGTTCATACTTGGGATGAGATGACTCAACGCTTTTTGTCACGCTAATTTCCACCATCCATGGTCACGAGCCTTCGAAATCAAATTAGTGGATTTACACAAGAACCTGATGAATCACTTTTTGATGCTTGGGAATGATATAATGTTTTGATCGATCGATGTCCAAACCACAACATGATCCCCATTAGTTTGATTGATACTTTCTACAATGGTTTAACTTTTCGTGATCGTGATACGATTAATGCAGTCCGCACATTATGAAAAGAAGACCCGAGGAGTGTAGAGAGCTTATCGAGAACATGACTACCCATCATAAAAATTGGGATTCATCCGCATTCAAGGAATAACCCGAGAGTCAATGTGTCTTTTACTTCTTCAAACCCTGATATCACCGAATTGACCCGCGCAATGGTCGAAATGAGCAAAAATATGCAACTCTTGGCTACAAATCATCAACAACAAGTTAAATCTGTAACAATTTCTTGTGAGACTTGCGGCGGTCCTCATTCATACACTGATTGTCCTTCTACTCATGACAATCCGGAAAACGTGTATGCGGCTTATGGTAACTATTCGACGAAAAACCATCAAGCTCGACCTCAACGTGATCATAACTTGTTAAGTTACCGTAGTAACAACTTTCTTTCACCCGATTTTTCTCCTCAAAACCACAACCCCAACAATTACAATAGAAGCAACCCAAACCCACCTCGAGCTTCTAATCCTTATCACCCACCCGCTCAACAAGCCCCACCCATTAATCATGATGTTGAAGCTATCATGAGAACCCAAGGAGAGCAAATCAAGAATCTACAAAGCCAAATTATCAACTTGAAAGGCGATATCACTAAGCAAGGTAATGATATTAGATCCGAGCTTCGACATGATATACAAACCTCTTTTAGCACTCAAACAAATGATTTGAAGAATATGCTGGCTAGTTTCTTACCAACTACTCAACCCTCTACTTCAGGCTCTCTACCTTCAAATACCGTCACCAACCCAAGAGCGAATGTGAGTGCTATTACTACACGCAGTGGAGCAACCTTAGTAGGACCACCTATCCCTCCCCAGTTACTCCATCTACACCTCCTCCACCACCATTTATCCCTCCTACTCCCACGCCTAGGATTAGTTCTCCATTACCGTCTCCACCTATGCATGAAGAACTACCCAAGAAACACCCTTCACCAACCCCACCTTCCACCTATAAACCCAATATCCCTTATCCTTCTCGCTTAGACAAGGCCAAATTGAAAACCAAGGATGACATTCAAGTGTCAAACTATTTGAAGAAGATTTCAGGACTGACCATCACCTTTAGCCTTGTTGAATCTCTTGCACAAATGCCTAAATTTGTTAAGATGTTTAAGGAATTGCTTAATAAGAAGGAGAAGATGGCCGAGTTTGTTAATACTCGATTGAATGAAAAATGTTTTGCCTTCCTTTTTAAATAATTTCCATAGAAACTTGGATATCCCGGTCGTTTTGTGCTACCATGTACTTTTCACCAAACCGAAGAATTTACTGCCTTAGCCGATCTCGGGGCAAGTATAAATCTGAAGCCTTTAAGTGTTTGGAAAAAGTTATCATTACCCGATCTTACTCCAACAAAGATGACTCTTGAGCTATCAAATCGCACTCTCGCTTACCCCGTTGGTATTGCCGAAGATGTGTTCATTAAAGTTGGCACCTTCACTTTTCCGGTCGACTTTGTTGTTGTTGATTATGAAATGGATCCTCGTATTCTATTAATACTTGGTCGGCCATTCTTGAGAACCGGAAAAGCATTAGTCGATGTTGCTGAAGGCGAGCTCATTTTAAGAGTTGGGAATGATGCACAAGGATTTAAAATGGGGAAGATCACAACCAAATCAAATGGAAGAGAATAAGCGAATATGATTAATGTGCTTGATGATTTTGTCGTCTACAACAATCCTCTATTCGATTCTTACTATGATAATCCACTGTTCCAAGATGATGTGGATGATTCTCTCTCCAATTCTGATCCTCCACCACTTTATGATTCTCCACCGATCTATGATGCTTATGATGATGATTCTAGTTCCGATGGGGATGATTATGATAATTTTACTTCTGAGTATCCAGACATGCCCACTTATGATGATTTTGATGAGGCTGATACTCTCTCGAGTGATTCTTCTCATGATGACCTTGCACCTACTTTTGATGAAGATCCTCCGCCAACAACAATGCTTGATCCTATTTTGGATGATTACTCATTTGAGGAAGATTTTGCTACTTTTCTCAACACTTACTTCCTAAATGAGATTGATTCTCCTCCTTTGGACTTTGATGATGCTCTTTATCCTACTTTGGATATGAAGAAACCCATTCCAAAAGAGAAGAAGCAGGCCTACACTGATATCCGTAGTAATTATGTCTTGACACCTCTTTATCCACCTTTTGAGGATGAGATTGTGCGATTTATGAGTGGATCTTCTTCAAGGTCTACTGAGCCTGAGTGTTATTTTCCCCTAAAGGAAAAGGTGTTCGACCCCGGTATTGCAATTTTTAAGCCATCTCAGTATCCATCTGATGAAATAAAAGGAAAGATTTTTGGAAATTATGGAGATATGCTTGTACCTCATCACCCTTGCTACCACCGTGCTCCATCTTTGCTTAAGGGAACCTTGCCTACTCTTCTTTGGCTTGCCTTGTTCGCCTTAAGCTTGTGCTATTTGATGGATGAAAACCATGAATTTGATCCCGGTGGATGTGTTTCAAGCTTCTTCCAATGCTAATCAAGGTCGAGTCAGGCTCACGACTCGGTTAACAAAAACAAGCGCTTCTCGGGAGGCAACCCGAGTATCTATCCTTTTTATCTATTTTTATAATAAGTATAGGGGGAGACCCTAGTATTTGTTTGTTGTTTTTTCTAATCATGTGCAGGGATTCGAGCTTTCAAAGATCCATTCTTGATGACTTTTGACGACCCATGATTCCGTGTACCCGTATTCCCGGTTCTATACTAAACTCTTTTGATTCATTATTTTATCATTTATGATTGAAGTAGGAATCACTTTAGTTGTCTCTTCCTTAGCAAGATTTAAACAACGTGCATAATGTCCTAAGTGTAGGGGAGGTTACTCCCACATGCTTAAACATTGAAGAAAATGTTTTTATTAAGTGTAGGGGGACTTCTATCGAAGTTAAGTGGGATTTTCCTTGTATTTGTCCTCATTTTAACCGGAAAATTGATTTTTCGACATTTTTCAAAATTTTTGATCTATTTTGATCTAGTAGTTTTTCCTTTGTTATAATTATTTTCTTTCATTAGAATAAATGTTTAATAAATTGGTTTTAATTTTTAAACGTTGTGAATCTTTTGACTCAACCCGAGTTTACTTATCTAAGTTTACTCTAGCTAGTATCCTTAACGTGTTTAAGTCAAGTTTTGCTAGACTTTTATGTAGGGAACTTTAAAACGCGAAAGTCTTAACTCTTATGGGTTAAGAACAAGAACTTTTCGCAAGTTCCTATAATTGATCCTAGAAAGTCGTTTATCAAGGGAACTTTAAAATGCGAATTCTAAACTTGAAAAAGTATAAGAATTTGCAAGATCCTATAGATGACTTGAAAACCCAAAACTTTGACTTAATAGGCTAAGCATCCACGAGTCTCATTCCTTGAGATTTTAAATTGTGGAGAACGAGAGATGATAGAGTCAATTATAAGTTTGGTATTCTTTCATGAATTTATGTGAGTTGTTATGAGCTTTTTCTCCCATAACTTGTTAATAAATTTAATTGCAATAAGTAAGGTTGTACGATTTGAAAAGTTACTTAGCTTCTAGCGCAAGATCGTTTAAAAGTTGCTCGGTATTAATTAGAGTTCATAGCCAAGGCATAACTTATTGAAGCGGGATGCGAAGATTGGCGAGTCCGAAAAGGTCCTAACAAGACATGAGGGCTACATTTTGTTGTTAAAGATCCAAAAGTGATGTGAAGAATCATTTATCAAAAATCAATATGAAGGATCGAGACACACGACGAAAAGCAAATACTCCCGTAAAGATCATGGAGAAGTCTATCCAAAAAGGCCCTAACAAGGTAGGAGGATAAATAGATCCAAGTCCTAAAAGGAGGCGGATCGTTGTATATCAAAATCCCAAATAAAGATTGGAGAAAAATGAAGAAGTCGTGGTCCAAGTATGAAGAATCTCTCAAAACTTCAAGTGAATAAATTCCTATTATGAAGAGAAGACCATTATTTCATGAACGTCTCTCAAGATTTGAAGTATGAAGTCGCTGCCAAATATCGGTCCGAGAAAGGTCTCAAATCATGAAGCGAGTTAGATGTGAACTTTATAAGGTCCCGAGAAGCAGTTTTAAAAGATTTTGTCCTTTAGCTAACTATTGATTAAATTGTCCCACTTTATTTTCAGCCTAAATGACTATCGAAATAAGTCAACAATGCATCCTCGTGATCATTAAAGACAACAATAAAATATAAGAGATACGCCTAGGAATAAGGAGTCTAAGTGAATAATTGGCCCACATGAATTTGTGTTAGTTTGCTAACTTATAATAACAATGATCTCGTTTTTAAGCTTGGTATGGGGAACGCGAAACTTGAGGATGACAATCATTCATGACATTCCGAAACCCCAAGGTAAGTTTTTGATCTTTTTACTAGTTTTCTTCCTTTATAATTTTCTATCTCTTTAATAAAGGCCAATGTGGATTGATTATGATGGAAAATGTAAGACTTGCTTTGTAATTAATACATTGCATGAGGACATTGCAATGGTCAAGTGTAGGGGATTTAATAAGTGTGAAAACACTTATCCTTTTACCACTTAATTATAATAATAACCAAGCCAAAACGTGTTTTTTATGTCGTAAATGTCAGAATTATACGTGGTTTGTGTTTTTGTTGTGATTTAGGACCAAAATGTGAAAAGGGAAGAAAACATGGGCTTTCACGGGCTTTTATCGAAGAAAAAGACAAAAGACGAAGTCAAAAGATCAAGAGTGCAAAAAGAACGGAAGTCCAAGGCCTATTCTGAAGATTTATCAAAGAAAAGTCTAAAGACGGAAGTTTAATAAAAGTCGAAGAACTCAAGTCTAAATTAATGAAGAAATTACAAGACTAGTTTATTAATCTCGAGACAAAGTCGAAAAAGTCGAAGAATTTAGAAGACGAAAAGACGAGAAAGAAAGAAAGAAAGAAGCAACACATGCTTAACCTCCCTAATCACTATAAATACCTTCCTAATGACACATTAGGAGGTGTTGGCTATTTTGACAAACTAGTCTTCCACCCTTTTCATTACTTGCACCTTTAATTTCATGTCATTTACTTAATTGTCATTTAATTACTTGTCTTGCACCTTAAATTTCTTGCCTTTAATTTCAAGTAAGTCTTTTAATTTTGTTATTGAATCTTATTTTTAATCATGTTCTTATTTTTAATCTCTCATTCTTCCTTTCTTGCTTTGCTTAATCATTATGTTATTGTGTTTATTGTAATGCTTATTTGATTAAGTGTTATGCTTTTATGCTTTTGATTGTTTTGGATTATTGATTTTTATAGCTTATTTGTGTTTTTCTTAAATTTACTTATGTTTTTATAAAAGTTATTTTTATAAAAAAGTCGTTTTTAAATATTTTATCATTTAGTGTTTTTAAAAGTTTTTGAATTTTAGCTTATTAGCTTTTTCTTATACGTGTTTTGATTAAGTTTTTAGTCGTGTGCTTATTTGGTTAATAGCTTATTTGTTTTGCTTATTACCATTTCTTTTACTGTATTCTGACCAACCATCGGAAAGGGGTTTTGTCATTCCGACCAGCATTCCGATTGCTGGATCGGAAAAGGGTTTAGGATTCCTATCAGGATTCCGATCTGGGTTCCGACAGGAGTACTTTTGGCTGCATTCCGATTTGACATTCCGACGGAGGTGTTGGTGTGGTATTCCGATTAGGCTTGTGGTGACAGCATTCCGACCAGGATTCCGATCCTCATTCCGATCGTCCCAAGGTTTGTCATTCCGACGGTGCATTCCGATTACATTCCGACGAGGGTGTTTGTTTGGTATTCCGACAGGTAAGTTTACATTCCGATCGGATTCCGATGGGACTCCGATAGAGTGTATTCCGACGATAGGTTTTGTTTAATATTTTGTCTTAGTTTAATTTTTAAGTTTGCACTTTTATTAAATTGTCAATTTTGATTTTCATTTTTTATTTACTTGTCAAATTTACTTTTTGTCACGATTTAAATTCTCGTCATTTAATTAATTTACTTTTAAAATTTTTAATATTGCACCATTTACCTTTTAATTAGTTTTAGTTTTAATTAACCGTCATTTACTTTAACGTCTTGCAATTTAATTTTACTACAACGACCAATCTATTTGTTTCCCATCAAAAGACGACTGAGTCGCACTTTAAACCAGTAATCAATTCGAAAAGACTGGAACAACGATATTTTTATACTAGGTAAAAGCCTAGTTATTAAGGTCGAGCTTGGTTTATAAAAGATAACTTTAATTATTATAATTAATTTGAGCTACTCTTGATCTTAAATATAGCTTGCTTTTATCAATGGGTGAGTTAGTTTTGCATTTAACTGTCCTAAACTTCTGTTTGTTTGGAGTTTGGACCAAGAAGCAGCAACTCACACGCCTTTCTAATTTTGAGACCTACTGTTATTGGTTTACAAAATCATGCTTATATTTAAGTAATAGTTTATGACTCTGTGATCGGAAGAAGTTTTTTGAGTTGGCTGATCCTTTATTGCAGGACACTTTCCTAAACAACCGCAATACGTCTTTGAAAGCAAGCAAACTTCCTCTCCTTAATTGGTTTCATAGTTGTTGCTCTGAAGTACTTAGCTTCTCATGCTGAGATCTCTGAGAACTCATAGGATCCCGACTTTTAGTATCCCTCATCACCCTCAAGAAAAGAGAATAAACATGTGACTCTTGAGAGAGTTATAAAGGTACCTTCATCTTAAGATATTAGCGAGGAGTATGCGATTCATCAAAGGAAATATAATCCCCCGTTATTCACCCATTTCATATTTATTTTACAAGATGAGAAATTAAGCAACCTAAAAAAGTAAATAGGTTGGCATTGCCACCACAGATTAAACATTTTGGAGCATCTAATGTTATTAAGAACAAGCATCAAGTGTCTTTTTTTAGTCCACATTAGATACATCGTAAAGCATACTAATTTATCTATTATCTATCAAGTTTATATAAAGTTCACATGGTGTTCTGTTGAACATTGATTTGTAAGTATTTAGATCAGACAATTCATCGAAATTATCAGAAGTTAAAAAGCATTGATGGGAGGATTGTTTCCCTGAGAAGCATGTAAAGGTAACAAAACTTTGTTTTTATTGCATGTCTATCATCGTGAATACAATTGCACCGCATATTTACATAATTAATACGGGAGTTCAATGTGTGTAACAAATATTTATAAATGAGGATTACAAATAATACCTTTTTTTAACATTTATGATTATAAAGTAAAAGCCAAAAAGAACGCTAATAAGGAAAGAATAATAATTACATTTTATTTGTCTTACATTTAATGTTCATTTGCCACACGCCTACCTTATTATGTTTATTATTTTTGGCAACTTTATCTAATAATAATGCAATTAGTAAACATGATGTTTAAACTTATCTTTTTAAGGGGTGTTTGGTTAAGTTTATATGATCTAGAATCTTATGAGTTTATATGTGTTAAATAAGCTTACATTAAGCGTTTGGTTAAATTTATATAACTTGGCTTATGAGCTTATATAAAGGGGTTTTAGCAAGCCAAAATTTATGGCTTATATAAATAGGTGTAGGCTTATAAAAGACTATTATATTACAAGACTTTTATACTCTCATTTAATTAGCTACACCAAATTTATTTCTTATGTACTTTTTAGTCATTCTACCTTATTAATTATATAAGCTAAATCAAATAATTAATAAAAGCTTATGAGCTCATGATATATAAGTCATAAGCCGCTTATGTAACATAACCCTAAATTCAGTTCATAAGCTTAACCAAACACTCCTTAAGCATAAACGGTATTACACCAACTAAACAAAGTGTATAAAACATATGGAAAAATAATATCAGCAACGGCTAAAGAAGATTGACCATCTCTCACCCATCTTTAATACAATCATTTTCAAACACACAATTGGCCAAAAAGTTCAGCCAGTAAGTTGTTATCTTCATGTTAATTATATGCTTTGAACTATTTACATGAACTTCCAAGAACACAATTACATAAAAAAAACGATAATGATAACGTAAAACAACAATAAAAAAGTAAACATTGTGTAGGAAAAAATAAAGCTCACATAATTATTTGATTACACCTTTGCCGCATCATAAATTTTTAAAATTCATTTTTATATGACATGATTTTATTAAATAATTGCTTTTTTAACATATACACATAATTAAAAAAATTTAATATCAAAAATAGCAAAAATAAAATAGAAAAACATGTTATCTTATAAAAAAGACTTTAATCAAGCATATGATTAATAATAAGATAACTTATAACCTTAATAAGTTCAGTATCAAGTATAAAAAGTAGCTTACATTAGTCGAGATGCAATTCATATTAATTCATGTTATACTCATAAATAAGTATATTTACAAACAAATATGAATCTCATTAAAAAGGTAAACAACATATATATATATATATATATATATATATATATATATATATATATATATATATATATATATATATATATATATATATATATATATATATATATATATATATATATATATATATATATATATATATATATATATATATATATATATATATATATATATATATATATATATATATATATATATATATATATATATATATATATATATATATATATATATATATATATATATATATATATATATATATATATATATATATATATATATATATATATATATATATATATATATATATATATATATATATATATATATATAT
>JANFOE010002786.1:0-50657 GCA_025667525.1 Glebionis coronaria
GTTTGATCAACTTCAAGGTTCGAGCATATATTCAAAAATTGACTTAAGATCGGGTTACCATCAACTTAGAGTTCGAGAAGAAGATATTTCCAAGACGGCGTTCCGAACCCGATACGGTCATTTTGAATTTCAAGTCATGCCTTTCGGTTTGAGTAATGCACCCGCGGTTTTCATTGACCTCATGAACCGTGTGTGTAAACCTTACTTGGACAAGTTTGTTATCGTGTTCATCGACGATAACCTTATTTACTCTCGTAATAAAGAAGAACACGAGGAACACTTGAAAAAGATATTGGAATTACTGAGACAAGAGCATTTGTATGCTAAGTTCTCAAAGTGTGAATTTTGGATTCACACGGTCCAATTTCTTGGTCACGTGATTGATAGTAGTGGAATTCACGTTGATCCCGCCAAAATTGAAGCGGTCAAGGATTGGGCGACTCCTACTACTCCCACGGAGATTCGACAATTCCTTGGACTCGCCGGTTATTATAGAAGATTTATCGAAGGATTTTCGAAGATCGCAAAATCTATGACAACTTTGACTCAAAAGAACAAAAAGTTTGAATGGGGAGACGATCAAGAATTGTCTTTCCAAACCCTCAAACAAAAGCTTTGTGATGCACCTATTCTCGCACTACCCTGAGGGTAGTGAAGACTTTGAAGTCTATTGTGACGCGTCAATTAAAGGCTTAGGCGCGGTTCTTATGCAAAGAAAGAAAGTTATCGCTTATGCCTCTCGACAATTGAAGCCGAACGAAGAAAACTATACCACTCACGATTTGGAATTAGGCGCGGTCGTTTTTGCTCTCAAGATTTGGAGACATTACCTTTACGGTACCAAATGTGTTGTGTTCACCGACCACAAAAGTTTACAACACATCTTGAATCAAAAAGAGCTTAACATGAGACAACGACGATGGTTGGAATTGCTTGGTGATTACGATTGTGAAATTCGTTATACACCAGGAAAAGGCAATGTTGTAGCCGACGCTTTAAGTAGGAAACCTCGTGATAAACCTCTTAGAGTTCGAGCTTTAGTGATGACTATTGGCTTGAACATACCCAAAAAGATCTTAGAAGCTCAACGTGAAGCCATTAAGGCGGATAACATTCATAAGGAAGATGCCGGAGGTATGATCACGAAGAAACTCGTTACACGTGCCGATGGAACGTTATGTCTTGAAGGTAGAAGTTGGCTACCACGATATGGAAACATGAGAAACATAATTATGCATGAGTCACATAAATCTAAATATTCGGTTCACCCCGGATCGGATAAAATGTACCATGACATGAAGATGTTTTATTGGTGGCCGAACATGAAAGCCGATATAGCTACTTATGTTGGAAAATGCTTAACTTGCGCGAAAGTTAAGGTCGAGCATCAAAAGCCATCCGGATTACTAGTCCAACCTAGAATCCCGAAGTGGAAATGGGAAAGAATTACTATGGACTTTATCACTAAATTACCCAAGACATCCGCCGGATATGACACGATTTGGGTTATTGTGGATCGTCTTACGAAGTCCGCACATTTTCTTCCTATGAAAGAGAAAGACCAAATGGATCATTTAGCACGAATATATGTGAAAGAAATCGTTGCTAAGCATGGAGTGCCGATATCCATAATTTCGGATCGAGACGGTCGATATTGCTCAAGATTTTGGCAATCACTTCAAGAAGCTCTAGGAACACAACTAGATATGAGCACGGCTTACCATCCTCAAACGGATGGCCAAAGCGAAAGAACCATCCAAACTTTAGAAGACATGCTCCGAGCATGTGTGATCGATTTTGGAAATGGATGGGATCGTCATTTACCGCTCGTGGAATTTTCGTACAACAATAGTTACCATACGAGTATTAAAGCGGCACCGTTTGAAGCACTTTATGGTCGAAAGTGTCGTTCACCCGTTTGTTGGGCGGAAGTTGGTGATGCACAACTTACCGGCCCGGAAATAATTCATGAAACGACGGAGAAAATTGTTCAAATCAAGAGCCGTATGCAAGCGGCCCGTGATCGTCAAAAGTGTTACGCCGACAAAAGACGTAAGCCATTGGAATTTCAAGTTGGAGACCTCGTCATGCTAAAAGTCGCACCATGGAAAGGTGTCATTCGTTTTGGAAAACGAGGGAAGCTAAACCCATGATATATTGGACCGTTCAAGATCACTCAACGAATTGGTGAAGTCGCTTACCGCTTGGATTTACCACAAGAACTTAGTCGCGTGCATAATGTGTTCCACATTTGCAATTTGAAGAAATGTCTATCCGATGAGACGCTTCTTATACCATTAGAAGAAATTCAACTTGACGACAAGCTCGTATTTGTTGAAGAACCCGTTGAGATTGTAGACCGTGAAATTAAACGACTTAGACAAAGCCGTATACCGATTGTGAAAGTGCGTTGGAATGCACAACGAGGACCCGAGTTTACTTGGGAACGTGAAGATCAATTTAAGCTTAAATACCCTCATCTATTTAATTAGATATGTTTTGTCGAGATATGAGCTTCGGGTCGAAGCTCAAACTTAAGGGTTGTCGGATGTCACAACCGTGAATTTAGGATCTAGTTAAATTATGTGAAACGCGTAATTCGGGTTAGACTTGCGTGTCTATTGATATCCCGATTGATTACGCGAATTTTTTGTACGAATTTGAATTGTTATTGATGACAATCATAACTTCTAAGTGAACGTCTATTATTTATGTCGATCCTTGCTAGGATCTTTATTTTAAGAAATGACATTTAATTTCTTTAACGTAATCAAATTAAATAGTCGCGACACAAAGCAAATAATCGTTTTGTTGCGTTTATATTTCGACACACTTGAGAAATTGTACATTTAACAAAAACCCCTTTTATTACCACTAGTGCTACAAAAAATTATTTACTACTTACAATATCTACTACATACCATTAAGCAAAATATATAAAACAAATAAAAAGAAAAACAAAAGTTTTCTTTTCTTATACTTGCAAAATATCGGATCCTTTTTCCCCCACTTGTAACCTCCCACACGTTTTCTTCCTGTACAAACTCACAATTCAAAATCCACTCTTGTACATCACCCTCCCATTTAATGGGAGTACTTCCTGCCTCCTCTTTTGCCCTCACTGTCCACCATACCAACTTTGGTCAAGGATGAAGTACCCTCGAAACCCCATCTTTGCTCCCACCCTCGAAGCTCCAAACAAATTTCGATTTCCCATGTTGTTCCTTGGGTAAACTTGGTCACCATCTAACTAATCCCTTTACAAACCCTAACTAAATCCTAACCTAGTTACTTAACCCTAATACCCCCATCCCTTTGCCTATAAATACAACCTATCCTCTTGTTAAACTCACACACACAAACATAGCAAATATTTCTCTCAAAGAAAACAACAACCACTGGAGATGAAGCTATAAGCAAAGTTTCGGATCGATAATTCAAGTTGTTGACGTTGTTCTTTAATTCCTAGTCTTCGTCTTCATCAAGTACTTAGGACCCTTCGTAAGTCCATCTTAACCCCTCTAAAAAAACTAAACTTTGGTTGATGATAATACTTGCAAACACTTAAAAACCAAGAACTTGTATCAAACTAAATTTGTTGAACAAGAAAAATGTATGAAAACATTTTTATTAAAAAAGAGCAAGTATAAATCATCAACCAAGTGCTTTGTACGTTATTATTATTTATATTTAGCCTAAGTACGAATACTTTGCGTAGGTTACGAGTAGATTGTTTGCGCATTGGTTTGCGTGCCTTGATTTACCGAGCTATCTTTCTTGATCATATTTACTACTTCATCAAGGTGAGTTTCATAGCCCCCACTTTTAAATTGTTTAACTATTTTGGGGTGAGAACATTGCTTGTTTTAACGGATGAACATAAGTGCCTTAAAAACTCATACGTTTGCCTACATGATGTCTAAGTCCCGCCATACTATGTTGCTTTTAGCCCACTATCATGAACCGTTAATTACTTTGTGTAAGCGCGAATGTTATGGATAGATCTATTGGGATTAACCTCCCTATCTAATTTGGTTGTGTGGCCAAAGTTAGATACACTTACATTTGAGTTGTTACAAATGCTAAAGGATGGGCATTTGCTTGGGCTCTTGTTATATCTTGTTGGTTTAGGTTAACGCTTCGGTGTCATGAGCTTAGGCGTAGGTTATGAAAACGTATACTTTTGATTATAATCTTGTATTTGTTATAAGATTATATGCCGGTTGCCTTGAAAATCTTATGGTTCATCACACTATTTAATCTTAAACCTATGAACTCACCGACCTTTGTGTTGACGTTTTAGCAATGTTTTTCTCAGGTATCAAGACGGAGGAGTGACGTGGTTATGCTTGGGAGATTTAAATAAATGGTCGTGACTTGTATTTTGGATGTCCAAAACAATGTTGAAGTCTTTGAAAATATGCTTTATTTGATCCTGTGTAATACGCTTCCGAACAAGTTTATGTTTTAATTAAATGAAAACGACTTTTAAATAGTCGTTCTTTGTACCTACATCTTGTGATAGTCATGACCGTCGCACCCCATTGCGTTATCTTACTCTGATAAATTGGGGGTGTGACAAGGATCCTCCACCAACAACCCTTGATACTACTTTGGATGATTACTCATTTGAGGAAGATTTCGCCACCTTTCTCAATACATACTTTCCTAATGAGCATGATTCTCCTCCTTTGGACTTTGATTATGGTCTCTACCCTCCTTCGTATATTAAGAAACCCGTTTCATAGGAGAAGAAACCGGACGACACCAACATCCGTAGTACTTATGTCTTGACACCTCTCTTTCCATCTTCTTCGGATAACATTGTGCGGTTTATGGGCGAATCTTCAAGGTCTACTGAGTGTCAGTCTTATTTTACCCTAAAGGAAAAGGTATTCAATCCGGTTATCAACACTTTTGAGCCATCTCAGTATCCATCTGATGAAATAAAAGGAAATAATTTTGGAAAAAATGGAGATATGCTTTCACTTCATCATATCTTCTACCACTGTGCTAAATCTTTGCTTAAGGAAACCTCGCCCACTCTTCTTTGGCTTGTGTTGTTAACCTTAGGCTTATGCTATTTGTTGGATGAAAACCATGTATTTGGCCCCCGGCAGATGGTCTTCTATGTGCTTCTTACCATAGTATTCGGGCTCAAGTCAGGCGCACGACTCGGTGAACAAAAACAAGCGCTTCTCGGGAGGCAACCCGATGATCTATCCTTTATTGTCCGTTTTCATAATACGTGTAGGGGAGACCCTAGTAGATGTTTTTTGATTTGTTTCTTATGATGTGCAGGGATTGGAGCTTTCAACGTTCCACTTTTGATGACTTTTGACGAACCGTGATTCCGTGTACCCGTCTTTCCGGTTCTATCCTAAAACTATTTTGATTCACTATTTTATCATTTATGTTGAAATAGGAATCACTTTAGTTGTCTCTTCCTTAGCAAGATTTAAACAACGTGCACAATGTCCTAAGTGTAGGGGAGTTTACTTCCATATGCTTAAACATTAAGGAAAATGTTTATCTTAAGTGTAGGGGGGACTTCTATCGAAGTTAAGTGGGATTTTCCATGAATTTGTTCTCATTTTAACCGGAAAATTGATTTTTCGACATTTTTCAATAATTTTGATGTATATTGGCCTAGTAGTGTTTTCCTTTGTTATAGTTATTTTTCTTTCATTTTATATATAGTCAAAATCAAGTAGTTAAATAAAATGGTTTTAAGGAGTTTAGATGTCTTTGATATATTAGGCCCGTCGTGAATATTTTGACTCAACCCGAGTTTACTTATCCAAGTTTACTCTAGTTAGTATCCTTAAACATATGGACCTTAATTGGTTTATTAGGCTAAGCATCCACGAGTCTCATTCCTTGAGATTTTAAATTGTGTAGAACGAGAGATGATAGAGTCAATTATAAGTTTGGTATTATTTCATGAAATTATGTGAGTTAATTCTCCCATTGCTTGTTAATAATTAATTGCAATAAGTAAGGTCGTACGATTTGAAAAGTTACTTAGCTTCTAGCACAAGATCGTTTAAAAGTTGCTCGTGATTAATTAGAGTTCATAGCCAAGGCTTAACTTATTAAAGCGGGATGCGAATATTGGCGAGTCCGAAAAGGCCTTAACAAGGCATGAGGGCTACATTTTGTTGCTAAAGATCCAAAGTGATGTGAAGAATCATTTATCAAAAATCAATATTAAGGATCTAGATACACGACGAGAAGCAATTACTCCCATAAAGATCATGGAGAAGTCTATCCGAAAAGACCCTAGCAAGGTATGAGGATAAATAGATCCAAGTCCTAAAAGGAGGCGGATTGTTGTATATCAAAATCCCAAATAAAGATTGGAGAAAAATGAAGAAGTCGTGGTCCAAGTTTGAAGAATCTCTCAAAAACTTCGAGTGAAGAAATTCCTATTATGAAGATAAGACCATTATTTCATGAACGTCTCTCAGGATTTGAAGTATGAAGTCAATGCCAAATATCGATCTGAGAAAGGTCTCAAATCGTTAAACGAGTTATGCCAAGATATGAACCTTATGAGGTTTCGAGAAGCAGTTTTAAAAGATTTTGTCCTTTAGCTAACTATTGATTAAATCGTCCTACTTTATTTTCGGCCTAAATAAACTATCAAAATAAGTCAAAAATTCATGCTCTTGATTATTCAAGACAATAATAAAACATAAGAGATACACCTAGGAATAAGGGGGTCTAAGTGAATATTGAGCCACATGAGTAAGTGTTAGCTTTACTAACTTATAATAACAATGATTTCGTTTTTAAGCTTGGTATGGGGAACGTGAAACTTGAGGGTGATAAATAATCATGACACCAAAGCCCTAATGCAAGTCTTAGATTTCTTTACGAGTTTCTTCCTTCAAATAAATTTTCTATCTTTTTAGTTTCCTTATTGTCTAGTATTTAATAAAGGCCAAGGTGGGTTAATTATGATGGAGAATGTAAATCTTGTTTTGTAACTAATGCATTGCATGAGGGCATTACAATGGTCAAGTGTAGGGGATTTAATAAGTGCAAAAACACTTATCCTTTTACCACTTAAAACAATTAAAAACAAGACCAAAACGTGTATTTAATGTCGTAAAAGTCAGAATTATGCGTGGTTTGTGTTTTTATTGTGTTTTAGGACCAAAAGATGAAAAAAGAAGAAAACACGGGCTTTCACGGGCTTTTATGGAAGAAAAAGACAAATGACGAACTCAAAAGATCAAGAGTGCAGAAAGAACGGAAGTCAAAGGCCTATTCTGAAGATTTATCGAAGAAAAAGTCTAAAGACGGAAGTTTGACTAAGTCGAAGAACCAAGTCTAATGATAGAAGAAAATTAGAAGACGAGTTCATTTTATATCGACAAATCCCGAGACAAAGTCGAGAAAGACGAAGAAATTAAAAGACGAAAAGACAAAGAGAAAGAGAGAAGAAACCAACACCACATCACCTCCTCCTATAAATAGCCTCCCAATCCTTCATTAGGAGGTGGTTAGATAATTAGATAGTTTAATTATGTTTTAGGAGTATATTAATTACTTTCTCTCTCTAGATTTACTTTCAAGTTTTCAAGCTTTTTTTTATCTTAATCTTGTATTTGAATCTTTAATCTTCATCTTAATTTCAAGCTTTTCATAATCATTCTCATTCTACCTTTCTTATTTTTAATCTTGTTTGATTTAGATAATCATGTACTTTGTTTCATCTTTATGCTTATTTGATTATTGAAGTGGTTAATTGATTGTTCTTATTGATTTGATGTGTTTGATGTTTTAGCTTATTATACTTTTTTCTTATTGTGTGATTTCCTTATTTTTTTTATTATGTGTTTTTAATAGTTTAATCTTTTTAAAGTTGATTTTAAATATTTTGATTATTTAGTGTTTTTAAAGTTTTTGATTTGTGGCTTATTTAGTTTTTTTTTAAAATTAGTTTGGTTAAAGTTTTGGTTAAGTGCTTATTCAAATTTAGCTTATTTTCTTAATCCGGGTTCTTAAACCCCTTATCCGGAACTAGGTTGCATTTTGTTTATTCCGACTTATATAAAAGTCATTATTCTGAACTAAATACATGTTAAACATTCTGAATTAGGATAAAAACTAGTTATTTCGAATTAAACATTAGCTCCACATTCCGGATTGTGTGCAAGACACAGATTCCGGATTAGTAGCAAAACTCCTCATTCCGGATTGTGTGTAGTATACACATTCCAGATTAGTTCCTTTATATAGATTCCAGATTGTAGTTTTTGCTAACTATTCCGAATTGTTCCTTATCCGGAATATAGATTCCGGATTAGCTTGTGGTGGTGATTCCGAATTATGTATAAACTAAGGATTCCAGATTAGATTTGAAACAAGGGATTCCGGATTAGGGTTTACTTTGGATTCCAGATTAGGTCTTGTTTTTTGTGTATTCTGACTTAACTTTTTTATGTGTTTTCCGAATTATTTTTAAATTTGCCTTTTCCCACCAATTTTCATAAGCTTATTTTAAAGTGTTTTGTTTTATTTTAATTTCAGTTTCACTTTTAATTAAGTTTTAAAATTGCTTTATTTCTTTTAAATTGTGTCATTTACTTTTCAAGTTTTCATTTTTATTTTAAAATAGATAATCAACGACATTGCTTTTTACACCAAGAACGACTGAGTCACACATAAATCTGTTGTCAATTCGATTATACCAAATCAAAGAACATAAAATCTAGTTATTTGGATCCCAAAATCCAAATATTCTCACAAAAAATCATCAATTGTAACGAGCGAAGCGGCAGCGGTGCCAATTTAATAACCTTTTAATATATATCGTTTTTCCTCGACTCGACTCGAATTGATTCACAATTAACACAAGATTTATTTGTTTTTGGTTAATAATATTTGTTTGGTAATCTATGTCTATTTAAGCTTAAAATGGGGAAAATATGTAGGCTAAGGACTATACAAAAATAAAAGTGCAATTAATTCACATAAAATTACTCTAAAATGCAATGTAAAATTAAACTACAAATTTAGATCTAGATGCAATAAAAATAAACTATAATTAAAAATAAATCTAAATGCGAAATTATACTAATGCAAGCATGTAATATCAAGTAATAGTGACGAAAAATGAAATTACAAAGATAAACTTAAAAATAAGCATAAAGCTTCAACTTTTAAGCTTATTAATCTTTTTAGATGATAAAGCTACAAGCTTTATATACTAATAAGCTTAATAATCACAAAAAGGTGTAAAATTTTTACTTATAATGAGCTTATCTAAATGAAATCTAATTTTTAAAACTTTTAAATCTATATATTAAAACAATAATAATAGCTAAAACTAACTAAACCAATTTTTATGAAAAATATAACTTTATTAAAAACAATTTAAACTATAACGATCTAATTAATAAAACTAAAGTTATAAATCTAGAGAAATAAAAAGGAGAACTTTACTACCCGTAGTCCGAAGATAACCGCTCTAAACAAACAACATCAACAACATCAATGAAATACGACCCGTTAAGTACACGGCGTCCCAATACCAAAACTGTCAAAAGCAATACCCGAATTTGGCCCATAAAGTACACAGTCTCTCAAATCAATCTGTAACCAAATTAATCAACCATATCAAACTTGAACCAAGTTAATCAACCATAAGCTTTATTATATGATAAAGAGATTTAATAAAAACTGATAGATCTAGAATTTTTTTTATATTTTATAAAAGTATTTTAAATTTAAAAGCTAAAAATTATAGATCTACTTAATCTATTTAAAAACCTAATAGATCTAAACTATTTTTAAAGGACTTATAAAAATACTTTAATTTATAAATTTAAAACTTATAGATCTAAACTATTTAATATAAAATACTAATAGATCTAACTATTTTTTTGGGTTTTTTGAAAGTATTTTTAATTTTAAAGATTAAAACTAACAGATCTAAAAAATTAACAGATAAAAACTAAAAGTGCTAAAATAAAAAGCTAGCTTATAAATAAGTTTTAAGCCTAAGCTTAGAACTTATGAGATTTAAAAAGCTAAAAAGCTAATTAAATAATTACTCCAACTATAATCTAGATCTATGAAAATAAGGCAACAATAAGCTTAAAATAAGCTTGTATATAAATCAAACTTATTAGGAAAAAGTTATATAAACTTATCCCAAATAATAAGCTAGATTATAAAGATAAGTAAAAAAGAAAGGAAGAATGAGAATTAACTAAAGAGATTAAGCAATTAAACTAAAATTTGAATTTTATTAAAAGTGAAAAAGTTTAATGAATAAGCTATTACAAGATTTGAAAGAGAAATACAAAATTAAAACTATGTGTAAACTAAATATGAAAAAAAACTTGTGAAAAATAAAGGGTAATGGGGTTTATATAATCAGCCAACATTGGGGGTAATTTAGTCTTTTTATATCTACTTTTGCTTCAAAGTTAAGCAAGTTAGGGACAACTGTGCGTGTGAAACTTTGTATATATCGCCTAGTGGGAGACAGCTGTATACACATGGGATCATGAGCCTGCCACCTTCTAAACCTCGGACTAACGCGTGCCAGGTGCCACGTGGCATGCTCCTATTGGACAGCCGCCACTGCCACCTTTAACCTCGGACTGACATGTCAGTGCTGCCCTACCACTGCCACGTGTCGCCACTCTATTGGCCAGCCTGATATGAGCTTAAACTCATATCAATTTATCAACAAATAACCCTAAAACATGAAGCAAAATACCAATTTATCTTGTAAAAATAGTGTTATGTGGTATGTTTGTGTTTGTGTACACTTGTGTAGGTAAAAGGATGCATTTTCAAGCAAACAAGGAATAATCAAGCTTAATTTGATGAAAAAGACAAAGAAGGATCAAAAGTGACAAGACTTTGAAGTGCAAGGACCTATCTTGACAAACTGCCAAAGATGAAGGACTAAAGTGTAAATATTGTAGAAGTCAAGATCATAGTCAAATTTGGTCAACTCTCAAGTCAACTCAGTCAAAGGACCAATTTTGTTCAAGAATGAAAGTTGAAGGACTAAAAATGCCAAAGAAATGAAGTTACAAGCTCAAAGATACAATCTGCCAAAGTTCAAGGGTCATTTCTGCCTATTTTGGAAAGTTATACAAGAGTGATCCATGTGCTTTATTTTTGACCAATGAGAAGCCAGGATTAAGTAAACATTGATTGCCACATAACTGCATTTATTATCCACTACAGCCGCCCTCATTAATGAGCGTATCAAAACAGTGTGATCCGTGTGCATCCAATTCAGCCACTCACATTATGACACGTGTCATCTTCAAACTATCAAAATATTTCCAGGATCGATTTGAAGCTAGAGTGGATTTCATGAAAAGTTATAAACATCAAACCTGCTTATTTTTTAGAGACGAATCCAATGGTCATGATCAATTAACATCAAATCAACTCAGCAAAGAAACCCCAATTTGAGTTCATACCTGGAAATTCAATTAAGCAGAATTTGGACACGTGGAGACCTGCGATTGGTCCCAACACGTCACCAACCCCAACTAATCTTCTTCTCAAGTCTATAAATAGTTTGTTTAGGCTTCATTTTGTAATGAGTAGTTGTAAGTGTGAAAACACACACATTTACTTTTTCCTCTCATCATTTTCCCTTTTTAGCTAAACTACTCAAGAGTTTGACACACTCTTGAGTTAGTTAGTTAGTTAGTAACCTTCTCAACAGCTTTGTAACAAATTTCCATTAATAAAATTCAAATTCTATTTTTCCCGCCAATTCTTCTCATCATCTTTACTGTTCATATCCTGCTTCCATTGATACTTTTGTTGTTGAATTGAGTTTGTTATGATCAAATCTTGATCATAACTGACTTTGAAGGAAGATAGAAGCTGTTTGATTGATTTCAGTTCAAGTTCATAGTAGATGTGATGAATTCAGGCCATTTTGATGATTTTAGTTGATGAGTAGCTGTTTGTTGATTGTAGATAGGTGAATCTAGTGCTAAGGTGGTGGTTAGCACTAGACTAGAGAGTTCAGCACTCCTCTACTGCTCAAAGGGTACTTCACAAGGTGCTTAAGCTTCTGATTTTTGGTTCCACTCAAATTGCCAAATGCATGCTCAATTCCTAGCTTAAATCCTTGTTGAATGCATGATAAAACCTGTTTAGTTTGATCTTTACTTGATTCTAGTAATTTTGTAGCTTAAGTGTAGCTTATCTGCTTATTGCTTTGTTAATTGTTCTAGTTGATAGCTTATTTCTGTCAGTTTTAGCTTAACTAATCCATTTGAGTTCTAGTTGTTTCAAGTAATTGCAAGTAGCCTTCACGCATCTCTTTTTTATCATTAAGTTTGGTTAGATAAAGGATTTTACTCAGCTTTGACTGGTGCTTAAAAAGTCTTTACAAATTTTCATTAAGATCAATTAAAGAAGTGTTTGGCATTAGCTTGTTTAAGATTTTCAAGTGTTGAACTTTGGAAAATTAATGTTCATTTCCAGTCACCAAGTGATAATAAGTAGTTTTGAACCATTTTCAAGTCAAGTTTAAGGTCAAAAAGGCAATTGGCATTAAAAAGGTTTGGGTCATATTTCAGTCAGTTTTGCTTAAAAAAAGTTGTCAAATTCATTTGGCTTGCATTTACTTGATTCTTGATGAAATTCTACCAAACAAGTTCTCATTTCTAGTTCATATTATGAAGTTTCATATTCCATAAGCTTTTTATACGGTTTTTATTAAGCAAGGAGAAATAAGCAAAATTCTAGACACATAAGCAAAAGCAAGTTTCTGTAAATGAAAACAGCTTTTTCATATCTCTTGATCCTATTCACAAACTTGTCAATTTTCTTTTACAATATCACTTAGTAGGTGTTGGTGGTTGATTTTTGAGATTTTCAGCTTTTTGAAAAAAATCTTGGTCAACGCTTGGTCAACATAAGCCAATTTCAGCTTATTTCAATTTCCAAGCTTATTAATGGATGATTTTTTATGAGAATTGATTTCCCGTTCATGTTTTAAGCTCATTAATCAGATTTAGTTCAAAAATCCAGTTGTGCATGTCTAGATTTTCTTAGTGCTTATTTTGTGCTTATTATAAAGTGCTTATTAGCTTATTAGACAATTTCAGCAAATTTCCTCTTACAGGTCTAGCTTATTTGAGATTTTAAGCATTTTGAAACTGGTTTGAACAATTTTGGTTGAGAAATAAGCTCAAACGAGCTTATTTGTTCTTAAAACCCGTTTTTGCTTAAATACTTTTGATAATTGCACTTTAGTACCTAGTGTATTAAACTGGTATTAATTTTGGCTAAACTTGATAATTTTTAGGGTTTGCACTAATCAGGTCCTTCAAGTTTGAAAGTTGTTAAAATTCAGTTGGTAGTTTTGGCAATTTGTTGAAAATTGGTTAGTTTGTTACATAGTTTACATATTTGATCCTTATAGTTAACTGTTTTGACATTTTCAGTCCTTACACTTGTTAGATTTACATTTTGAGCATTTAATTTTCATAGAATTTACATTTTCAGTCCTCTTAGTTGTAAAATTTACATTTTGAGTTTTACTTGAATAAAAACTTGGTAATTGCACGATGTTTTACATATAAGTAGATAATATTTTTCGATTTTGCAAGTCATTGTTTGAATTAGCAAATAGAATATCCAAAAAATATTAACAACCAAAAACAGTTAAAAACCCGATATTGTTAGGACTTTCAATTAGCAAGAACTGAGAAAAATGAACTGCATTATACACAATTTCAAATGGCGCCGTTGCCGGTTCTTTGACTTTACGAGAGACTATCGATTGACGGTTTTCATTGGCTTTTGGGATCCGTTCATCTTGTGAACGTTATTTTTACGTATCATAAATCAAAAACAAATAAAAAAATCAAAAATATAAAAATATATAAAAACTAAAAAATTAACAAAACAATTCTTTTCCTAAAGAATTGACCAAACAAATTAAAAAATCCAAAAAGCAATCTTTTTCCTAAGAGATTGCACCCAAAAATATATATTATTGGATTCTCTCGGTTTTATGTACATATAGTATTTTCTCTTAAAAAACTCATAAATACAAAAATATTTTCCATATATTATTATAAGTAAATACGTATACGTATAAGAACAACCAATCTACATATTCTCCATAAGTATTGCCAAGGCAATACACCGTGTTGAGGGGCGTTCCGGTCCTTGATACGTGTATCGATCAAACAAAATAAAGCAAGAATAGATAAATACTCTCAATAAGCAACAATTCAAAGAATACGAACATTTAAGTGAATAGAAAGGCGATGTGCTATAAAATGCCATCTAAGGGTCAATAGGTACTTAAGTGCTTCGCGCCACCTAACCCCCCGTTCACTTGTGAGTATTCTAAGAAGGAAGGCTTCATTGGGGTTCTTGCACCCAAGTAGTACAAACATATATTGTTATTTTCTTGTGGATATTTAATATTGAAACTCGAAGAGGATAATCCCTTTCTCTTCAAAGTCACACGAGAGCTTCTCTCTCATTCCTCGTATTGAGTTGCATGCTCACTCGCAGGCGTGCACAAATACCGATTGGTGTAATACCTCTTCCTCCGAAAAGGAAGAAAAAGAGAAAGAGTAAGACTACCACCGTCCATCAAGCCGATAACGAGAATCGTGCTTTGACTCCTCTACCACAAGACGCCATGGCTATTGATAATCGTTCTTTGATGGAACGTATGCAAACCAATGTTCATGGATATGCTAGTGCTATTAGGATTCCCGACATTCCCGCAAATACATTTGAGCTAAAAACGTCTATGATTACTATGGTTTCACAATCACCTTTCTATGGTAACAAGAATGATGATCCTCATGATCACCTTGAGAGATTCCTTTCTCTTTGCAATACCATTAAGCACAATGGAGTTACACATGATGCTATTAAGTTGATGTTATTGTCATTTTCACTTGAGGGACAAGCTAAGCATTGGTTAGACACTCAACCACCCGATAGTATCACCACATGGGATGGTTTTACCACTAACTTTTTGAACAAGTTCTTTCCTCCATATAAGATCATGGCTTTGAGGACCTTAATTATAGGCTTTCAACAAAAACCTAGTCAATCCTTTAGTGATGCTTGGGAAGAGTATAGAGAGTTATTGAGGCGATGCCCTAACCATGGATTGGATGACGTTCACCAAATCAATACCTTCTATGATGGCCTTAAACCTCACCACCAAGATTCACTCAATGCTTCCGCAGGAGGGAATATTCTTCTTAAATCTGTGCAAGAGGCCTTGGACATCATTGAGACTAAAGCAATGGTTCAAACAAACAATCAATTTGAAGAAAGGGTTCATGTTATCCAAAACACTTCTCAAACACCTTGTAATAACCAATTCCTTAAATATCACTAAGAGATCCTTCAACAAGTCAAACAAGGACAACAAGAAATGACTCAAGAGATAGTTCAAGCCCTTAAGACCGCTTCATTGAACAATTCTTCAAATAATGTGAATGCCATTACTCTTTCTTGTGTAACTTGTGGAGGTCCCCATTCTTATGAACAATGTGATAAGGTGCAAGTTTATCAAGGGGAATGCTATGCTTACCAAGAGGAACGTCGTGAACACTTCAAGCCAAATATCAATCCAAATAACCTTTCTTACAAGTACCAAAACTACCTTACTCCACCGGGATTCCCACCCCAACCACCCACCCAAATTAAACAAAATCCTCCTCAAATTTTACCAAGGAATCAAGGGCAAAGACCACCTTACCAAGGAAATAACTACAAGGCACCCAATCATTTTCAACCTCAAGGAAATAACTTCTATCCACCAAACCAAGGGTTTAATCCACCACCTCAATATTTCTCACAACAAGGTTTTTATCAAGGAAATGTGCAACCTAACCCCATAGATTTGATGCTTCAAAAGTTCACTTCTTTTGAGAAACAATTGAGAGATAATCAAGAGGAAAATAACAAGAAATTTGATTTTCTTCAAAACCAAATTACGTATAATCAAAGACCACAAGGGGCTTTACCTTCCAACACACAAACAAATCCAAGGGCAAATGTCAATGCTATTACAACAAGGAGTGGAAAAACAACAAAGGATCCTTCACCTCCTAAACCTACTATTGTTCAACCCACTTGTGCTCCTACTTGTGACAAGCCTTCTACCTCTACTTCACCTCCTCAAAATGCTCCCATTCACTCAAACACACCTTCTCAACCTATTCATACTTCTCCTTTACCTTCCACACTTCCCAATGAAGAAGCTAACAAAGACAAATCTTCCACCACAACACCTATTCCACCTACACCAAAACCTACTCTTCCATATCCTTCAAGGTTGAAAAAGGACAAGTTAAAGAACAAGGATGATATCCAAGTCTCAAATTTCTTAAGGATGTTCAAGCAACTCAACATCAATATATCCTTTGCGGAAGCTCTTGCTTATATGCCAAAGTTTGCTAAGATGTTCAAGGATTTACTCTCCAACAAAGAAAAATTGGTTGATTTGCCCAACACATCCCTTAATAAAAATTGTTCCGCCGTGCTCCTTAAAACCTTACCTACAAAACTTGGAGATCCGGGGCGCTTCTTGATACCTTGTAATTTTCCCGGTGTTGAAAATTGCATGGCTTTGGCGGATCTAGGGGCAAGCATTAACCTCATACCTTTATCGGTTTGTAAAAAACTCTCTCTTCCCGAGCTCACTCCCACTAGGATGACTCTTGAACTAGCCAACCGAACCATAGCTTACCCCGTAGGTATAGCGGAGGATGTGTTTGTAGGTGTGGATAAGTTTATGTTTCCGGCCGACTTTGTCGTGGTTGATTATGACATGGATCCTAGAGTGCCTTTGATTGTTGGTGGACCGTTTTTGAGAACGGGTCGTACTTTGATAGATGTGGCGGAAGGAGAACTAATTATGAGAGTAGAAGATGAGAGAGTGGTGTTTAAGTTAGGGAAAGTTTGTGATAGGAAAGAGGTTAAGGAGTCTAGACCGTGTGAGACTATTAACATTGTTGATGTGTTAGATGAGGTGTGTGATGAACACTTTCATGATGCTTGTAAGAGTACTAGTGATGAGATGTCCCATGTTGAAACCGTGGCCTCAATTGCTCCCTCTTTAACACCTTTTGGAGAGAGTGATTTCCTCTTGGAGGAATTTGAGTCAAACTTTCTTGGTGATGATGATTCTCTCATTAATTGGGAAGAAGATATTCTTACGATCCAAAAGTTGCTCAATGAGGACCCTATTCCTTCTCCTATTCCACAAGAAGTTACCATTGAGGAATCTTCCATAGTAAAACCTTCCATAGAGAGTCCACCTCCAATTGAACTTAAGGACCTTCCATCCCACTTAGAGTATGCTTTCTTAGAGGGCAAAGACCAATTACCTGTGATCATTGCTAAAGAGTTGAAAGAGGATGAGAAGGAGCAACTTATTGAAGTCCTTAAGAAACACAAGAAAGCCTTAGCATGGAAAATATCCGACATAAGGGGAATTGATCCACATTTTTGTACACACAAAATCCTTATGGAGGATGACTATAAACCCGCCATTCAAAATCAAAGGAGAGTTAACCCAAAAATCCATGAGGTTATTAAGAAGGAAGTGATTAAACTCTTAGATGCGGGTATGATTTACCCCATTTCTGACTCTCCATGGGTTAGCCCGGTTCATTATGTTCCAAAGAAGGGTGGAATCACCGTGGTGCCTAATGAGAACAATGAGCTTATTCCCACGAGACTTGTGACCGGTTGGAGAGTTTGTATTGATTATAGAAAACTCAATGAGGCGACTAGGAAAGGCCATTTCCCACTTCCTTTTATGGATCAAATGCTTGAACGCTTAGCGGGAAATGAGTACTATTGTTTTCTTGATGGCTTTTCGGGTTATTTCCAAATTCCCATTGACCCTAAGGATCAAGAAAAGACCACATTCACTTGTCCCTATGGTACATTTGCTTACAAGAGGATGCCTTTTGGCTTATGTAATGCACCAGGGACGTTTCAAAGGTGCATGATGTTGATTTTCCATGACATGATAGAGCAAACTATGGAGGTTTTTATGGATGATTTTTCCGTCTTTGGAAATTTATTTACCTCATGTCTCACCAATCTTGAGAGAATGCTTAAGCGTTGTGAGGAAACACGTTTAGTGCTTAATTGGGAGAAATGTCACTTTATGGTGAAAGAGGGGATTGTTTTAGGACACAAAATATCCAACAAGGGATTAGAAGTGGATCAAGCTAAAACTGATGTGATTGCTAAGCTTCCCCCACCCACCTCGGTTAAAGGTGTGAGGAGTTTCTTAGGTCATGCGGGATTTTATAGGCGCTTTATACAAGATTTTTCAAAGATAGCTAGACCGATGACTCACCTCTTGGAGAAAGAGGCTCCTTTCATTTTTAACCAAGATTGTTTGGACTCTTTTGAGACTCTTAAGGATAAATTGTGTGACACCCTAGAATCGAGGTCATTAACGTTACCCTAAATTTCGCTAATTTTTGAAATTTTTAATAAATTTTAATTTCTATATTTATAAGTATTTTGGTTAAAGCCGATGTTCGAGGTTATAATTTTTACGATTGACGTTTTAAGAAGGACGATGACGATTACGATCCCGAGGGATGCCCAATTTTATATAATTTTTGACGATTTATCGATAATGTAATTTTTCGAGAATTTTACTTACGGTTCGTGTTAAGTTGAGTCGGGTGAGTTTTATAGCCTTCCGAGTACATTTAAAGTATCCCAAAAATATTTTGGAGCGTTCGGGAAGATTTCCGACTCCCGTAAAATTTTCAAAATTGACAAATGAGTCGAAACCGCAAAGTTATAGTGGCGTTTTTACTTAAGGCCAAAAGAAAGCACAATTTACCATTTAGGTCCCTCCCAATCCACCAAAAAGCCCAAAATGGACACACACACAAACACATAGAACACATCACCCAAAAATTAAACTCTCTCTCCCTCTCTTGTCTCCATAGCCGACGGCTAACCCCAAACCACCAAGAAAATCCATCAAAAACTTTTTCCACTTGATTTTCATAAAAACCAAGGTTAGACCACATCTAATTTGGTCATTCCCTACATTTCTATGTGCTCAAATCCCACATGCACTAACAAAAATTTTCCAAGATTTTTCAAGATGATCCAAATTCGTTTTTGTGGCTAAATGTTGTAATGCATGTTAATTTTATGAGTTATGGAAGCATAAACACCAAGAAAACCCACCAAAATCAATTTGGTTGTGGTGATTGGGGCACCCAAACCCCACGGCACAAGGGGTGTTTGGGGAGCCATGGTGGTTGTTGAAATTTGAGCTTATCCTAGTGTTTGGTCATGTGTTTAGTGATGATTTAAGTAGGTTTAATGGGTTGCATGTTTAATTTCTTTGATTTTTGATTTTGAGATTGGTTGATCAATAGGGGTAGGACTGAAATTTGGTGTTAGGATATGTTTGGGGAGGCTTAGGATGATGTTTAGTGGTGGTTAGAAGGTTTGGAATCGAGTCTAAGTGTGTTTTTGGTATGGTCATTTTTAGGCAGAAACTTTAGGTCCATTTCATAAAAATGATTTTTCTTCCAGGTCTTGAAAACAAAATGTAGTTGTAGAGGGTCTTTTTATCTTTAATTTGGTATAAGGTAGAGCCCGTGACTCAAAACGAGCTAAAAGTTATGACATTTTAAAGATCGGGTACCGGGAGACGAGGACTTTCATAATCCGAATTTGTGTAAAGTTTTAGTCAAATCCCGAGGGTCACAAGTATAAATTGGTAAATGGTCAAGGGTCAAAATTTGGTCCCTAACCTGTATAAATGAGTCTATATGTTGACTTAGGTGTCAAAGAAGTCAAAGGTACTTTTCATATAGGTCAAAGAAGTCAAAATTGGTCGAAGTGCAATTTCAGCCCGTAAAATGTAGTCGTAGAAAAGAGTCGAGTATAGGGTCGTAAAAGTAAAAACTTTTATTGGGCTTAAAAACATGTTATCTACAGGTCTTATAGGATTTTTGAGAATTTTGTCAAATTTTATAAGTGTGGTTAAACAAGGTAAAACAGCCCGTACTTTAGTCAAGTACCGGCGAGAATGAGTAAAAATGGACAACGTAAGTAATGTGAACGAATGGTATAAAATGAGTGATACTTGTTATTTTGTTTTTGGCGTGAGTTATACTTGTCCTAAGTGACTAGTATATATGTATTTTATACAGTACCGTAAGTATTTAAATGAGATTACTCATTACGCGTTATTTGTGATAGGTGTTGATTTAACCGGGCATCCGTTTCGTCGTCAGTGATCATTCCTCGAACTACCGACTACTTAAGATATAAGGTGTGAATTTATAGCCTCGCTTATGTTTATTTCAAATTGTTTTACCCGCGAGGGAAATGCATGCTAGTTTTTAAAAGGAACGTATATCATGAATGATTGTTAGACCCGCAAGTTGCCTTAGAAATTGTGTTGAGTACCAAAGTTGCAAAAGTCCCTAAAATCGTGAACTATTAACTATTGTCCTGCCCTCGAGTAGGGGGAAATAGCCGCTTATGCAATTTGTAGTACTACGGGGTTAACGACCCAATGCTAGCCGAGAAGCTGTACTTTTAGTAAGTTCTGCGGTAGATTATTTTGTATGAGAAATAAGGTATAATTGCAACTGATGCCTTTAGAAGGGGCACTGGTTTCATCTGAATCACGCTGGTATTTATTACGCGGGTATTGAGTTAACGGATTAGTGTCATGAGCTTAAACACAATTGTCAGTATCCTGATTATAGTTTGTTTGATCGACAAGACTATAAATGATCACGAATGGTTTTTATTTTATATACGTTCAAATGGATTGAAAAACCTATGAATTCCACTCAACGTTTTCGTTGACCAAATTTTTGGCATGTGTTTCAGGTAACCGCTGAGGTGTAGGATGGAGCATGCTTGGGATGGATGTTGTGTGTATGGCTTGGAGTCCGCTTGTTTTTCCCTCCTTTTCTACTTAAACAATTTTTAAGTTTAATGTCATGTTGTTGTAAACTGAAATTCTTGGGTTGAGATTCATGGGGACCGAAAACGCTAAACTCTGTGTACCAAATTGGGGTTGGAAAAACCGTAGACTTGTATCATCTAACAATTTTAAATTTCAAGTTTTAAGTTGACGTCTTTTTAGCGTCGTTTGATATATCTTGTGTGCAATGAATACTGTGTAGCACCCATTGTTGTAGTTCCGCTGCGCATAGCAATTGTGGGGGTGTTACAGATTGGTAATCAGAGCCACGAGTTATAGAGAACTAGGTCGTTTTTGAAAATCCTAAACTATAACTTTTGGTGTCGTAAGAAAAGGGTCCAAGCACACACAACTATCCTGCATGGCTCCGGTAAGATTTATTGTTGTATTTATGGCATTTGACGTATACTTTTGAGTAAAGTATATATGTGGGTAATTATTACATAAGTATGGAATTACTATATGTAGACGTTGAATTTTACGTGAAATATCCGACATCGTAATTTTTGTATTAATCATGCATAAGCATCATATTATTACATTTCGGGCATATGTACCACCTTTGCATTGCATTTGCATGCATGTATTTATAACTATTGTATAATTATTTATGTACCCTCCGAAATTCGCTGTTATTGCAGGAATGGCCGAGGTACCGCCTAACGATAACGGAAATGATTACGTCGTAGGTCGCGAAGGGGGAAGTGTTGGAACGGCAGCTGAAGGACAAGCTGAGACGAACGATATACAAGCCCAGGACCCCGACCAAAGGAGAACTACTTGCCCCACGCCTATGCGTACTTCCCATCTGGTTGGTGTACCAGGTATCCCCAGAAGAGCCGAAGGTGCAATGAGCGCAAATTCTCTTCATCAAGGCATCCCAAGAATTTGCTGTCCCGGACCGAGGATTTATCATGACGTACGACGGACTGTGAGAGGTTTGGAAGGATCGATGTGCATGAGGTATGTAGTGGAATCAAGGGTGGTCAGTAGATTCGACGAGAATGAAAAGGAACATCAAAGACTGTTGGAAAGGACTGCAAGAGTTGAGTATGATGGGAATGTGAACAAAAGTGACATCAACAGTTTAAGATCAATGGTTGCAAATTTAAGTGCTAGTCTTGACCGCGTGAGGGAAGATCAGATGAGGTTGTCGAGGATGCAGAGTTGGGAGCATCGTGTGAGGGATTCATTGCCCCCGGATTGGAGATTCGTGGACGATTTGGAGATGGAGGCGAACGACTTCATGATTCAGCCGCCTACTAGAGGTGCTTGTATTACGGTGGGAAGTCAGGTAGCGATTGAGTGTGGATCCACATCAGGGACGAAAAAGGAAATGGAATGTGGGCCGGATGAGAAAGGAAAAAGAAAAATGGATGATGTGGATGAGGACGTTAGTGATGAGGAAACTGAGGAAGACGACGACGAGCCGCCATCCAAGAGGCAGTGTGGATCACCACATGCCTAGTTACTTGTTTTGTATTTTCTTTGATCATTGTAATAGAACTATTTTGGACCTTTGTATGATGGTATTATGACGAGAAACTCAAGTACTTGACGTTTTGTGGTGAACGATTGTAGTGGCAATACTTGTCACGATTTTGGTTAATTATCAATACAATCTATGTTACCTTTCATGATCTGTGATATGTCTTAAATTTGATCTTTTGTGATGTGAATTGATGAATATTAGTAACTCCGTAGTGATGTGTCGTTGTATGTATATTATGTCTGGGAAACTTGATATGTATACTTACATTGTTTTTCTATTTTCCTTGTCTTGCAGAAAGAGATATTCGATAACACCATGCCTCCAAAGTTGACTGCCGATCGTGTTAACACCATGATTCAGGAAGCTATAGCAAATGCGTTGGAAGCGGACCGAGCTGGGAGAAATCAGGATCCGGGAAGGAACGCGGGGAGACAGCAAGCCCCGAGAGTGTGTACCTATTCTAGTTTTATGAAGTGCGGTCCCACGCAGTTCCGTGGAACGGGTGGAGCTTTAGAACTTAGACGATGGTTGGAAAAGGTTGAAAGTACGTTTGAAATCAGTGGTTGTGCAGAAGCGGATAAAGTGAAGTTTGCAGCGGCTACATTTCTTGATGATGCGTTAAGTTGGTGGAATACCCAGGTAGCTACGGTTGGATTGGCTGTAGCGAATGCAAGGACGTGGAATGCGACAAAAGCTTTGTTGACTAAGAAGTTTTGCCCAGAGGAGGAATTGGGGCAATTGGAGGACGAATTGAGGCACTTGACCTTGAAGAACAACGATATAGCTGCTTACACCAGGAGATTCAACGAATTAAGCCTTTTGTGCCCAGATATTTTTGCCAATGATGCCAAGAAAATGAAGCAGTATATTAAGGGTTTATCCAGCAACATCAAAGGTGAAACAACTTCGTCAAAACCTGGAACGTTTGATGAAGCGGTTCAAATGGCTCACGCTTTGATGGACGTCAAGCTACAGGACAAGCAGAACTACATTGCTGAAGGCAACAAAAGGAAATGGGAAGCGGCACAAAGTAATCAATCCCAAGGCCAGAACCGAGGTGGAAATCGAAACAACCATGGGCCGAACCGTAATCAACAGTTTAATCAGAGAAGGAACGAAGGGATGAGGGCAGTGACGAACCCTAGAGGTGTGAAAGTGAACCCCCATTGTGGTAAGTGCAACTTGTATCATGTTGGAAATTGCCCGCCTGCATGCGGCAAGTGTGGGAAGGCAGGTCATAGGACTTCTGGTTGTCGAACGGGAGGAGTAGCCACTGGGGCTAATGCTATTAGGATGAGGGGATGTTATAGTTGTGGAGAAAGGGGTCATGTGCAAGCGAATTGCCCGAAGGCAGGAAACAGGCGGGGAGGTAATAATGCGGCTGCTGTCTATCAAGTGGGAACGGCTGATAAACCACAGGGTCCCAATGTGGTTACCGGTACGTTTTTGCTAGACGCTTGTTATGCTAGTATTTTATTTGATTCTGGCTCCGACAAGAGTTTTGTAGATGTTAGATTTAGTCGTCATATTGATAGAGAACCGGTGTTGTTAACGACTAGTTATAATGTTGAGTTAGCCGATGGGAAAATTGTTAGCACAAATTCTATACTGAAAGGGTGTACCTTGAAGTTAGGAAATTACGCTTTTAAAATCGACTTGATGCCTATAGAGCTAGAATCGTTTGACGTGATTGTGGGAATGGATTGGCTAATGACGCACAGTGCTATGATCGTCTGTGGCGAGAGATTGGTTCAGATTCCGCTGAGGAATAGAGTTTTGACGGTAAAGGGAGACGAATGCACTTCTCGTTTGAAGGTGATTTCGTGTTTGAAAATGATGAAGTACGTAGAGAGCGGATGCGATGTGTTTTTGGCACAAGTGTCGAGTGATGGTGATTTAGAGGTGAGGATCGAAGAGGTACCAGTTATTTGCGAGTATCCGGAAGTTTTTCCAGACGAGTTGCCAGGTTTACCGCCTACCCGTGAGGTCGAGTTTCGAATTGATTTAGTGCCAGGAGCTGCGCCAGTTGCACGTGCACCTTATCGCTTAGCACCATCTGAGTTAAAGGAGTTAGCGGATCAATTGAAGGAATTGATGGACAAAGGATTTATTAGGCCGAGCTCATCACCTTGGGGAGCGCCAGTGTTGTTCGTAAAGAAGAAAGATGGTTCGTTTCGAATGTGTATCGACTATAGGGAACTCAATAAGCTGACGGTTAAGAATCGGTACCCATTGCCGAGGATTGACGATTTATTTGATCAATTGCAAGGTTCCAGTGTATACTCAAAGATCGATTTAAGATCAGGGTATCATCAACTGCGTGTAAGAGAGGAGGACATTCCTGTAACTGCCTTTCGTACGCGGTATGGACACTTTGAATTTCGAGTGATGCCGTTTGGGTTGACGAACGCGCCTGCTGTATTCATGGACCTTATGAATCGCGTATGCAAGCCGTATCTAGATAAGTTTGTTATTGTTTTCATCGACGATATACTTATTTACTCTAAGAGTAAGGAGGAGCACGAGAAGCACCTAAGAAAGATTTTGGAGTTGTTAAGGAAGGAGAAGCTGTATGCAAAATTCTCTAAGTGTGAGTTTTGGTTGGAATCAGTGCAGTTTCTAGGTCATGTGATTGATAGTGAGGGAGTTCGTGTAGATCCTGCCAAGGTCGAAGCGATCAGGGAATGGTCAGCACCGACAACGCCGACTGAAGTTCGACAATTTTTGGGTTTAGCTGGGTATTATAGAAGGTTTATCGAAGGATTTTCGTTGATTGCAAAACCATTGACAAGGCTTACCGAAAAGAATAGGGTGTATGAATGGGGAATTGAGGAAGAGCTAGCTTTCGAAACGCTCAAGGATAAGTTATGTTCCGCACCGATTTTGTCATTGCCTGAAGGAACCGAAGACTTCGTAGTGTATTGTGATGCGTCTCGTAAGGGTTATGGAGCGGTATTAATGCAACGTGAAAAGGTGATAGCTTACGCGTCGAGGCAATTAAGGAAGAATGAGGAGAACTACACGACGCACGATTTGGAATTAGGAGCTGTAGTTTTTGCGTTGAAATTGTGGAGACACTATCTGTATGGGACAAAGTGTGTTGTATTCACTGATCACAAGAGTTTGCATCACATTTTAGATCAAAAGGAGTTGAATATGCGACAAAGACGATGGGTTGAACTACTGAGTGATTATGACTGCGAAATTCGCTACCACCCTGGGAAGGCGAATGTTGTAGCGGATGCACTGAGTAGGAAGGAACGGGAGAAACCTTTGAGGGTTAGAGCTTTAGTGATGAGTGAGAGCGTTGACTTAACCGAAACCATACTGAAGGCTCAGGAGAGAGGATTAATGAAAGGGAATGTTGAAGCCGAAAATTTGGGACGAATGTTGAAACCTCTTTTCGTGATTAGGTCTGACGGACTGAGATATTTTGAGAATCGAATTTGGTTACCATTGTGTTCATCTGAGGAAGGAAAGCCTGGAGTTCGAGAATTGGTTATGAATGAATCGCATAAGTCGAAGTATTCGATACATCCTGGATCGGATAAAATGTACCACGACCTGAAGAAAGTCTATTGGTGGCCGAACATGAAGGCAGATATTGCTCGTTACGTTAGTAAGTGTTTGACGTGCGCGAAGGTTCAGGCAGAACATAAGAAACCATCTGGATTGTTGGTACAACCGGAGATCCCAGAATGGAAATGGGAGAAAATCGCTATGGATTTCGTGACGGGTTTACCTAGGACTCCTAGTGGATGTGATATGATATGGGTAATTGTGGATAGGTTGACGAAATCTGCTCATTTCTTACCTATGAAGAAGACGGACAGCATGGAAAAACTCGCCAGCGTGTACGTGAAGGAGATCGTCTGTAGACATGGAGTGCCGTTATCGATCATTTCGGATCGCGATAGTAGATTTACGTCGGAATTTTGGAAATCGCTTTAACGTGCGATGGGCACTGAACTGAGTTTAAGCACGGCTTATCACCCGGAAACTGACGGCCAGAGTGAACGAACTATTCAAACGATGGAGGACATGCTCCGAGCATGCGTGATTGATTTTGGAGGAAGTTGGGAACGCCACTTGCCTCTGGTGGAATTTTCGTACAATAATAGTTATCATGCGAGTATCAAAGCGGCACCGTTCGAAGCATTGTATGGAAGGAAGTGTAGATCGCCTGTGTGTTGGAGTGAAGTAGGGGAAAGTCAATTGACTGGACCCGAAATGGTTTTAGAAACGACAGAGAAGATCGTGCAGATCAAGAACCGACTACTTGCTGCGAGAAGCCGACAGAAGAGTTATGCCGATAACCGAAGGAAACCGTTGGAGTTTGAAGTTGGAGATATGGTTATGCTCAAGGTATCGCCGTGGAAGGGTGTAATTCGTTTTGGGAAGAAAGGAAAGTTGAGTCCGAGGTATATTGGACCGTTTAAGATCGTTGAACGAATTGGACCGGTAGCGTACAAGTTAGAATTGCCGACCGAGCTTAGTGCTATTCATGACACGTTTCACGTATCGAACCTGAAGAAGAGTTTGGCGGACAAGGAATTGGTGATTCCTTTGGACGAGATTCGACTAGACGACAAAATGCACTTTGTGGAAGAACCTGTGGAAATTATGGACCGAGAGGTCAAGCGGTTGAAGCGTAGTAGGATTCCTATTGTGAAGGTCCGATGGAATTCTAAGCGTGGACCGGAATACACCTGGGAACGTGAGGACTTTTTCAAGGAAAGGTATCCTCATCTGTTCCAGTAGAACGAAATGTGAGTACAAGAAGAGGCGAGCGCCGGGACATCGCTCTCTTTAAGGAGGGGTGGATGTGACACCCTAGAATCGAGGTCATTAACGTTACCCTAAATTTCGCTAATTTTTGAAATTTTTAATAAATTTTAATTTCTATATTTATAAGTATTTTGGTTAAAGCCGATGTTCGAGGTTATAATTTTTACGATTGACGTTTTAAGAAGGACGATGACGATTACGATCCTGAGGGATGCCCAATTTTATATAATTTTTGACGATTTATCGATAATGTAATTTTTCGAGAATTTTACTTACGGTTCGTGTTAAGTTGAGTCGGGTGAGTTTTATAGCCTTCCGAGTACATTTAAAGTATCCCAAAAATATTTTGGAGCGTTCGGGAAGATTTCCGACTCCCGTAAAATTTTCAAAATTGACAAATGAGTCGAAACCGCAAAGTTATAGTGGCGTTTTTACTTAAGGCCAAAAGAAAGCACAATTTACCATTTAGGTCCCTCCCAATCCACCAAAAAGCCCAAAATGGACACACACACAAACACATAGAACACATCACCCAAAAATTAAACTCTCTCTCCCTCTCTTGTCTCCATAGCCGACGGCTAACCCCAAACCACCAAGAAAATCCATCAAAAACTTTTTCCACTTGATTTTCATAAAAACCAAGGTTAGACCACATCTAATTTTGTCATTCTCTACATTTCTATGTGCTCAAATCCCACATGCACTAACAAAAATTTTCCAAGATTTTTCAAGATGATCCAAATTCGTTTTTGTGGCTAAATGTTGTAATGCATGTTAATTTTATGAGTTATGGAAGCATAAACACCAATAAAACCCACCAAAATCAATTTGGTTGTGGTGATTGGGGCACCCAAACCCCACGGCACAAGGGGTGTTTGGGGAGCCATGGTGGTTGTTGAAATTTGAGCTTATCCTAGTGTTTGGTCATGTGTTTAGTGATGATTTAAGTAGGTTTAATGGGTTGCATGTTTAATTTCTTTGATTTTTGATTTTGAGATTGGTTGATCAATAGGGGTAGGACTGAAATTTGGTGTTAGGATATGTTTGGGGAGGCTTAGGATGATGTTTAGTGGTGGTTAGAAGGTTTGGAATCGAGTCTAAGTGTGTTTTTGGTATGGTCATTTTTAGGCAGAAACTTTAGGTCCATTTCATAAAAATGATTTTTCTTCCAGGTCTTTAAAACAAAATTTAGTTGTAGAGGGTCTTTTTATCTTTAATTTGGTATAAGGTAGAGCCCGTGACTCAAAACGAGCTAAAAGTTATGACATTTTAAAGATCGGGTACCGGGAGACGAGGACTTTCATAATCCGAATTTGTGTAAAGTTTTAGTCAAATCCCGAGGGTCACAAGTATAAATTGGTAAATGGTCAAGGGTCAAAATTTGGTCCCTAACCTGTATAAATGAGTCTATATGTTGACTTAGGTGTCAAAGAAGTCAAAGGTACTTTTCATATAGGTCAAAGAAGTCAAAATTGGTCGAAGTGCAATTTCAGCCCGTAAAATGTAGTCGTAGAAAAGCGTCGAGTAACGGGTCGTAAAAGTAAAAACTTTTATTGGGCTTAAAAACATGTTATCTACAGGTCTTATAGGATTTTTGAGAATTTTGTCAAATTTTATAAGTGTGGTTAAACAAGGTAAAACAGCCCGTACTTTAGTCAAGTACCGGCGAGAATGAGTAAAAATGGACAACGTAAGTAATGTGAACGAATGGTATAAAATGAGTGATACTTGTTATTTTGTTTTTGGCGTGAGTTATACTTGTCCTAAGTGACTAGTATATATGTATTTTATACAGTACCGTAAGTATTTAAATGAGATTACTCATTACGCGTTATTTGTGATAGGTGTTGATTTAACCGGGCATCCGTTTCGTCGTCAGTGATCATTCCTCGAACTACCGACTACTTAAGATATAAGGTGTGAATTTATAGCCTCGCTTATGTTTATTTCAAATTGTTTTACCCGCGAGGGAAATGCATGCTAGTTTTTAAAAGGAACGTATATCATGAATGATTGTTAGACCCGCAAGTTGCCTTAGAAATTGTGTTGAGTACCAAAGTTGCAAAAGTCCCTAAAATCATGAACTATTAACTATTGTCCTGCCCTCGAGTAGGGGGAAATAGCCGCTTATGCAATTTGTAGTACTACGGGGTTAACGACCCAATGCTAGCCGAGAAGCTGTACTTTTAGTAAGTTCTGCGGTAGATTATTTTGTATGAGAAATAAGGTATAATTGCAACTGATGCCTTTAGAAGGGGCACTGGTTTCATCTGAATCACGCCGGTATTTATTACGCGGGTGATTGAGTTAACGGATTAGTGTCATGAGCTTAAACACAATTGTCAGTATCCTGATTATAGTTTGTTTGATCGACAAGACTATAAATGATCACGAATGGTTTTTATTTTATATACGTTCAAATGGATTGAAAAACCTATGAATTCCACTCAACGTTTTCGTTGACCAAATTTTTGGCATGTGTTTCAGGTAACCGCTGAGGTGTAGGATGGAGCATGCTTGGGATGGATGTTGTGTGTATGGCTTGGAGTCCGCTTGTTTTTCCCTCCTTTTCTACTTAAACAATTTTTAAGTTTAATGTCATGTTGTTGTAAACTGAAATTCTTGGGTTGAGATTCATGGGGACCGAAAACGCTAAACTCTGTGTACCAAATTGGGGTTGGAAAAACCGTGGACATGTATCATCTAACAATTTTAAATTTCAAGTTTTAAGTTGACGTCTTTTTAGCGTCGTTTGATATATCTTGTGTGCAATGAATACTGTGTAGCACCCATTGTTGTAGTTCCGCTGCGCATAGCAATTGTGGGGGTGTTACAGATTGACTAAGGCTCCCGTTTTGGTTTCTCCAAATTGGGAATTACCTTTTGAGCTTATGTGTGACGCTAGTGATTATGCGGTGGGGGGCGTCTTAGGACAAAGAGTTAATAAGCATTTTCAACCTATACACTATGCGAGTAAAACCATGACCGGTGCACAACATCATTACACTACCACGGAAAAAGAGTTGCTTGTTATAGTATATGCTTTTGAGAAGTTTAGACCATACCTTGTGCTTTCCAAAACCATAGTGTATACGGATCATTCCGCTCTCAAGTATCTTATGACAAAACAAGATGCTAAGCCTAGGCTTTTGAGATGGGTTTTGTTGCTTCAAGAGTTTAAGATAGAAATTCGTGATAAGAAAGGGGCCGAGAATTTAGCGGCGGATCACTTGAGTTGACTTGAGCATCCTTTTCAAGGAGATTTTCCACATCAAGAAATCAATGAATCCTTCCCATTAGAGGAGCTCATGTCTATCTCTTCCCAAGAGGATGCCACTCCTTGGTTTGCGGATATCGCAAATTATCTTGTGGGCAATGTGCTTATTGAGGGTCTTACTTATCAACAAAAAAGAAGTTTCTTAAGGAAGTTAAGTACTACTTTTGGGATGATCCTTATCTTTTTAGGCAATGTGCGGACCAAATCATTAGACGGTGTGTAGATGGGCCTGAGGCATTTAAGATCTTAGAAGCGTGTCATAAAGGACCTACGGGTGGACATTTTAGGCCCAACTATACCGCCAAGAAAGTCTTTGATTTGGGTTACTATTGGCCTTCCATTTACAAAGATGCCCATGAAATGGTGAAATTTTGTGATGTGTGTCAAAGACAAGGAAAAATTACGCAACGTGATGAGATGCCATAAAATTTTATCCAAGAGTGTGAGATATTTGATGTGTGGGGCATTGATTTCATGGGACCTTTTCCATCCTCTAAAGGAAACAAGTATATACTTGTGGCGGTGGATTATGTGTCAAAATGGGTGGAGGCTAAAGCCTTACCTACCAATGATGCTAGAGTTGTTGTGAAGTTTTTGAAACAATTGTTTGCTAGATTTGGTGTACCTCGGTCCATCATAAGTGATCATGGTACGCACTTTTGTAATGATCAATTCACGAGAGTTATGAAGAAATATGGAGTTAATCATAGACTTTCTACCGCGTATCACCCTCAAACAAATGGTCAAACCGAGATCACAAATCGTGGTTTAAAGAGAATTTTAGAGAGAACGGTGGGAGAGCATCGAGCTTCTTGGTCGGATAAGCTTGATGATGCTTTGTGGGCGTTTAGGACGGCTTTTAAAACACTAATTGGTTGTACTCCTTATAGGCTTGTCTATGGAAAAGCGTGCCACCTCCCATTTGAGTTAGAACACAAGGCATCTTGGGCTCTCAAATGGGCTAACTTTGATTTAAACCAAGCCGGTTCACATAGGAAAGATCAACTCAATGAGATGGATGAATTGAGAGCCAATGCCTATGAAAATTCTTTGCTTTACAAGGAAAAGACTAAGAAATTGCATGATGCTAAGATCAAGAATCGTGAGTTCAAATTTGGAGAGCCGGTTCTCTCTTTAACTCAAGGTTGAAACTTTTTGCGGGCAAGCTTAAGTCGAGATGGTCCGGTCCATTCACTATTGCTCAAGTATTTCCATATGAAACTATTGAGTTGTCACAACCCGATGGTCCAAATTTTAAAGTGAATGGTCACCGTGTTAAGCATTACTTTGGGGAGGACATTTCCGTTGAAATGGTCCAAGAGATCCCCATTTTCCCCATGAATTGATTCATTGAGGGACGAGTCGAGCTAGAGACTCATTAACTCAACCATCGTATAACTAGGTTTAGAGTGTTGTAGGTTAGAAATAAAGTTATAGACTTGGAGATAAGTGTAGGGGAGACCTTCTTTTGTCTTCATGATTGTTTGTAGGGTTGCTCGCTCATTTCATGCTTTGGAGCTTATGGAGGAGGCCCTTGTATCCGGTTCACTTCGTTACTATAGTGATTTTTCATTGACACCTTGTGCTTAAACATGATTTCACTAATAGTCGTCCTTTCCTTAACTTGGGTTAAGCAAAGTCTATTCATTGTCATAAGTGTAGGGGAAGTTTTATACTTCCATGCTCTTAAACATTGAGGACAATGTTTAGCTTAAGTGTAGGGGGGGTCTTCTATCGAAGTGACCTTACCTAGAACTTGTCATTGTCTTGCATGATAACATGGAAAATTGGATTTTCAAACATTTTTCAAATTTTTGATCTACTTTGGCCACCAAAAATATGCATTCATAATTTTTGCATCAATCATTTTGCATAACATATTTGCATTGTATATATTTCTTCTTTTGTTTCATCAAAAATATATAAAAAGGAAAAAATATAATAAAAACATGGTTTAGCAAATTTAGACTTCTTTGACATATTAGGCCCGCCATGGATATTTTGACTAAACCCGGTTTGCTTATCTTAAGCACTCTCTAGCTAGTATCCTTAACCATGTAGTCCTTCATTGGTCTATTAGGCTAAGCATCCACCAATCTCATTATTTGAGATTTTAAATTTGTGGAGAATGGGAAATGATAGAGTTGAAGCAAGTATAAAAGGGTTAGATAAACTTCATGATAATTACTTGTGGCTAAACCTTTCTCTTCTTAACCTCTATTTTCTTCGCATGTATATAATTGTTAATAAATAATCAAGAACGGTTTTAATTGGTTTGTAGTCTCTTATGCATTTTTGACTAATCATTCATGCTCAATATTTAGCGGGTGTTTTTCCTTTTATTCTTTTAAACTTTCTTTGTGAGGAATAAAGGAAAATAAGAGCGGCTTATGAAAAAAAATGAGTGGCTAGAAAAAAAAGAAAAAGAAAAGAAAAAATATATATATACAAGACTCCCAAGAGGGGCAGTGTGGTGTTAATTATAGTGACTATTGAGTTCCAATATTACCTTGACGAGTTGCGGGGATTCAATAGATTCCTCCAATCTAATATTACCTTGACGGTTTGCGGGGTTGAAGATCCAAAGTCTCAAAAAGATGGCGGATGTAAATTATTGCGCGAGTTTTATTTTCTTTCCTTAGCGAGTGTGTAGCTACTTATGAAAGCATGACATGAGGATTTTACACATAAGGCGAATGACTTATTATTCTTAAAACGGACTTGTATTAATTGTGAGCGGTTTTTCAAGTAATGGATGAGAGGATTACTTAGGATTAAAACCGTGCTTCCTTATTTTTGGATTTTGCACTTCTTATACTTCACACTTGAATAAATGACAAATTTGCCCACAAGTAATTTGCTCAGATAGTAACCGGTTCCATATTTAATTGTCATGAATAAGTTGATGCACTTTTTACTTGTGAATGCAATGATCCCATTTTTAAGCTTGGTATGGGGAAAGTGAAACTTGAGGGTGATAAATGTCCATGGTAACCAAGCCCTAATCCAAGCCATTGAATTCTTTATGAGTTATTTCCATCAAAACCATTTCAAGAAAAATCAAAAAGATATAGATAGAATTGTATTTTGTTCATTGCATTGTTAAAAGTCAAAATCATGCATCATGTAGTTTAGAGTAGTGTAGATGCATTCCATATGGTCAAGGTGGATTAATTATGAGGAGAATGTAAATTTGTGCTTTAAAATATATAGAATTGCATGAGGACATGACAATGTTCAAGTGTAGGGGATTTGATATGAGCTTAAACTCATATCAATTTATCAACAAATAACCCTAAAACATGAAGCAAAATACCAATTTATCTTGTAAAAACAGTGTTATGTGGTATGTTTGTGTTTGTGTACACTTGTGTAGGTAAAAGGATGCATTTTCAAGCAAACAAGGAATAATCAAGCTTAATTGATGAAAAAGACAAAGAAAGATCAAAAGTGACAAGACTTTGAAGTGCAAGGACCTATCTTGACAAACTGCCAAAGATGAAGGAGTAAAGTGTAAATTTTGTAAAAGTCAAGATCATAGTCAAATTTGGTCAACTCTCAAGTCAACTCAGTCAAAGGACCAATTTTGTTCAAGAATTATAGTTGAAGGACTAAAAATGCCAAAGAAATGAAGTTACAAGCTCAAAGATACAATCTGCTAAAGTTCAAGGGTCATTTCTGCCTATTTTGGAAAGTTATACAAGAGTGATCCATGTGCGTTATTTTTGACCAATGAGAAGCCAGGATTAAGTAAACATGGAATGCCACATAACAACATTTATTATCCACTACAGCCGCCCTCATTAATGAGCGTATCAAAACAGTGTGATCCGTGTGCATCCAATTCAGCCAGTCACATTATGACACGTGTCATCTTCAAACTATCAAAATATTTCCAGGATCGATTTGAAGCTAGAGTGGATTTCATGAAAAGTTATAAACATCAAACCTGCTTATTTTTTAGAGACGAATCCATTGGTCATGATCAATTAACATCAAATCAACTCAGCAAAGAAACCCCAATTTGAGTTCATACCTGGAAATTCAATTAATCATAATTTGGACACGTGGAGACCGGGGATTGGTCCCAACACGTCACCAACCCCAACTAATCTTCTTCTCAAGTCTATAAATAGTTTTTTTAGGCTTCATTTTGTAATGAGTAGTTGTAAGTGTGAAAACACACACATTTACTTTTTCCTCTCATCATTTTCCCTTTTTAGCTAAACTACTCAAGAGTTTGACACACTCTTGAGTTAGTTAGTTAGTTAGTAACCTTCTCAACAGCTTTGTAACAAATTTCCATTAATAAAATTCAAATTTTATTTTTCCGCCAATTCTTCTCATCATCTTTACTGTTCATATCCTGCTTCCATTGATACTTTTGTTGCTGAATTGAGTTTGTTATGATCAAATCTTGATCATAACTGACTTTGAAGGAAGATAGAAGCTGTTTGATTGATTTCAGTTCAAGTTCATAGTAGATGTGATGAATTCAGGCCATTTTGATGATTCTAGTTGATGAGTAGCTGTTTGTTGATTGTAGATAGGTGAATCTAGTGCTAAGGTGGTGGTTAGCACTAGACTAGAGAGTTCAGCACTCCTCTACTGCTCAAAGGGTACTTCACAAGGTGCTTAAGCTTCTGATTTTTGGTTCCACTCAAATTGCCAAATGCATGCTCAATTCCTAGCTTAAATCTTTGTTGAATGCATGATAAAACCTGCTTAGTTTGATCTTTACTTGATTCTAGTAAGTTTGTAGCTTAAGTGTAGCTAATCTGCTTATTGCTTTGTTAATTGTTCTAGTTGATAGCTTATTTCTGTCAGTTTTAGCTTAACTAATCCATTTGAGTTCTAGTTGTTTCAAGTAATTGCAAGTAGCCTTCACACATCTCTTATTGATCATTAAGTTTGGTTTGATAAAGGATTTTACTCAGCTTTGACTGGTGCTTAAAAAGTCTTTACAAATTTTCATTAAGATCAATTAAAGAAGTGTTTGGCATTAGCTTGTTTAAGATTTTCAAGTGTTGAACTTTGGAAAACTAATGTTCATTTCCAGTCACCAAGTGATAATAAGTAGTTTTGAACCATTTTCAAGTCAAGTTTAAGGTCAAAAAGGCAATTGGCATTAAAAAGGTTTGGGTCATATTTCAGTCAGTTTTGCTTAAAAAAAGTTGTCAAATTCATTTTGCTTGCATTTACTTGATTCTTGATGAAATTCTACCAAACAAGTTCTCATTTCTAGTTCATATTATGAAGTTTCATATTCCATAAGCTTTTTATACAGTTTTCATTAAGCAAGGAGAAATAAGCAAAATTCTAGACACATAAGCAAAAGCAAGTTTCTGTAAATGAAAACAGCTTTTTCATATCTCTTGATCCTATTCACAAACTTGTCAATTTTCTTTTACAATATCACGTAGTAGGTGTTGGTGGTTGATTTTTGAGATTTTCAGCTTTTTGAAAAAAATCTTGGTCAACGCTTGGTCAACATAAGCCAATTTCAGCTTATTTCAATTTCCAAGCTTATTAATGGATGATTATTGATGAGAATTGATTTCCCGTTCATGTTTTAAGCTCATTAATCAGATTTAGTTCAAAAATCCAGTTGTGCATGTCTAGATTTTCTTAGTGCTTATTTTGTGCTTATTAGAAAGTGCTTATTAGCTTATTAGACAATTTCAGCAAATTTCCTCTTACAGGTCTAGCTTATTTGAGATTTTAAGCATTTTGAAACTGGTTTGAACAATTTTGGTTGAGAAATAAGCTCAAACGAGCTTATTTGTTCTTAAAACCCGTTTTTGCTTAAATACTTTTCATAATTGCACTTTAGTCCCTAGTGTATTAAACTGGTATTAATTTTGGCTAAACTTGATAATTTTTAGGGTTTGCACTAATCAGGTCCTTCAAGTTTGAAAGTTGTTAAAATTGAGTTGGTAATTTTGGCAATTTGTTGAAAATTGGTTAGTTTGTTACATAGTTTACATATTTGATCCTTATAGTTAACTGTTTTGACATTTTCAGTCCTTACACTTGTTAGATTTACATTTTGAGCATTTAATTTTCATAGAATTTACATTTTCAGTCCTCTTAGTTGTAAAATTTATATTTTGAGTTTAACTTGAATAAAAACTTGGTAATTGCACGATGTTTTACATATAAGTAGATAATATTTTTCGATTTTGCAAGTCATTGTTTGAATTAGCAAATAGAATATCCAAAAAATATTAACAACCAAAAACAGTTAAAAACCCGATATTGTTAGGACTTTCAATTAGCAAGAACTGAGAAAAACGAACTGCATTATACACAATTTCACAGATGCCCTACAACCTAGGACTAGAATGTCGGCGCCGCCACCTGTACCTGCAATCATTAGCACACAGTAAGTGCCACGTGGCGCGTTGGCATTAGCCAGCCACCGCCACGTGGATGCTGATGTCAGCATGACGTCACCCGGTCTGGACCGGTCTGAACTGGGTCTGGTTCGGGTCTGGAATGGGTCTGGTTCTGGTTCGAGTCTGGACCGGCTGGTCTGAACCAGTCCGGTCTGGTCTGGCCCGGACCAGTCTGAACCGGTTGCCACGTGGACCACTTAGAGAGTACCACGCGACACTAAATATATATACTCAACCATTGCCAACGACAAGATTCGAACCCTCGCCTTTGCTTACAAAGTCCAAAGTGCTAGCCAGTGGGACTGGCAGCACTTTAGTTTTATATACACAAAATATAGTATATGACCCCTTTCACTTAACTGGCCTGGCAATAGTTTGACTTTATTTGACTAGTTATTACCTAATAATAATAATAATAATAATAATAATAATAATAATAATAATAAAGTGATGGTTTAATAAAGTGATGGTTTCTTTTCTATCCAATTTGTTGTAAATCTTTTTTTGCTTTTAATAAAGAGATGGTTTAATAAATAATAATAATAATAATAATAATAAATACGAAAATTATTTTATTTTAAAAAAAAACTTTATTTTATTTTTATTTTTATTAAATTTCGGAGAAAATATTTTTATTTATATTATTTATTTTATTTTATTATTAAAAATTATTTATTTATTTAAAAAACATAATAAACTTTAAAAATTCATAGAAAACAAACCGTAAAGAGTTACGACGCGAGGTCGGGACCGTTGGCTTCGTAATTTTGTGCTCTTCAGTGTGTTTTATTAGTGAATGACTTTGGAGATTGGAAAAAATGGTCCTTTTTGTAAAATCTTCATCAAATCTTCATCTTTAGCCCTCCAAACTTTATTCTTTTGGACTTTTTGGTCCTTTGACTTTATCTTTGACTTTTTCTTCGATAAATGACCGTCAAATCCCGTGTTTTCTTTCCTTTTGATCTTTTGCACCTATTTCACAACAAAAACACAAACCACACGTAATTCCGACATTTACGATATTAATTACACGTTTTGGTCTCGTTTTTCATTGTTTTAAGTGGTAAAAGGATAAGTGTTTAGACACTTATTACTTCCCAATGACGAAGTGATTGCTTGGGGTGTCCCTTTCAGTTTGGCCATTTATTTATATTATCATGTGAGGCGTATGGGTGCATCTTAGTTACATGTTTTCAGACAGGATTTTCATGGTGATTGTGGTGTGTGCCTTGCATCCTTCACAAGGAGTTGATCCCTCCGACCCAGACCAGTATAATTAGAGGCAACCCCTCTAATTTCATGACGAGGTAACCCCTCTAAGTATTCATGCACGTTGATACCTCATGACCTATATGGGCTCTTGGCTAAAATTAAAATATTGTTTTCATAAGTTAATCATAAGCTTTTCAAACTATAAAAATAGTTTTATAAACATTTACCAGGTTTTACAGTACTTATACATTTCCACTGATAATCAGTCTTTATTATGCTTATATCATTCATACTATGTTATATATCCATTCACTAGGCGTTTTGCTCAGGCGTTTCCTTTCTATGTTCCCAAACGGCAGGTACTCAGGGACGCACTTAGGATCTTGAGAGTATGTGCATTTGGATGGAAGCTATCCAGTCTTCTTACCCTTATGCATTTCCATACATTATTTATTTTGGACATTATTTAGTCCTTTACTTTTAGTACTTATATTTCATGTGTGTGAGCTTATGTTCGACTACCGATGTTTGATTCTGGTATTTCCCTTTATGGTTATTTAATTTTTTTAAGACATTTACCTTGCATGCTTTGATGACACACCATAATTATCCTATGATATTTCATTTATCAAAATGGGGTGTTACATAAGGGGTGTTTCGATTTGCTTAGTTCAAGCAGTAGGTGACATATATATAGGGTTTTAGTAAGTTGAACACTTTCTATTAAGCCTAGGAGTTAAGTTTTTACACTTTAATTGAAATGTTTAGTTTAGAAATCTTAAGTTCTAGTTATTATAAGAAATTGCCACATAATCAATAGGGTGCAAAATGGGGGCATTTGTGAAGTCTTTCATGTTCAATCTTGCTAGAAGTTAAATTTAGGATTAGTACATGTTTGCATGTTGTTGATTTACAGTTTGGACAATTTTTTTTATAAACTAGGGTCATTTGAAACTCACCAATTAGTCAAACACACCAGCTTTTTCTATCCAACCAATACAACAGCAAGTGTTAGGACTTTGTTTTTAGGTTTTGGTGTTTGAATTTGGGTCCACTTGTTAGAGTTTAGGGTAGGTTTAGGGTGCTATAGCTGGTAGTTAGGTTTAGGTGGAATTTGGTAGTTAAACATTCGCCTTTGTAGTCCACTGTTATAGCAACTTACCACCAGCACCCTCTCTTTTCTGTTATCAGCAGGTTTAGGTCTTAAATTTGTGTTATAGGCTTTGAAATTTGGCTCAAGCTTAGTTTATGGGGTAGGTTTAGTGCCCAATATATGGTATTGAGGTTTTTTCACATCATTTGGAGGGTTAAAGTGGCTGTAGAAAGCCACTGCAGGCGTGTTTAGACCAGCAAAGCCTTCTCCCTTCTTGTCTGCACAGCAGGGTCATTAGGGGGTTGTTTTGTGATTTTTTTGCGTACAAATCGGTTCCTAGCTAGTTTAGGATTAGAGTTAGTTGTACACTATCTGGTCTTAAGCTTTAGAGCACTTTAGAGTAGCTTTTAAATGCCTTGTAGCATCACTGTTTACCCAAAACAAGAAGCAGCCCTCATTCTTTGTCCATCCTTGATGAATTTTGGTGATTTTTTGGTTTAATTTTGCTTGTGATTGTTGTTTGTATGTTGTTGTGACTCCCCACAACCCAACTGGTTGTGGGGTGCCAATTGTACCACGAAACAAGCTCAAACAAAGCTCCAAACAAGCAAAAATACCCAAGCTTGACCAACAAAAAGTCAAACAGCCACCATTTTTGTCTTATTCGACCAATTTTTACATTTTCTTGCATTTTTTATTTTTTACCAGTAGTATTAAGTACAATAGAATTTTAGAAAAAAGTTATAGATTTTTCCTATTTTTATTTTATTTTTTTATGATTATTTTAATATAATTATTTAGGGATTTAAAAATAGATTTAATTGGTAAAGAAATTAAAAAAAATTATTTTTAAGTGTTTATTAACTATATTTGAGTTTTACAAGTTATAAAATATTGGTTTGGCCTTTTTATTGATTTATTTAATTTTTAGGGCTTTAATTAACATTTAAAAATTTAATATTAATTAATTAAAAAGGCTTAGACAATTTTTCTTGATTTGTAAACCCTAGATATATTTTTAGAAGTTTAAATTATTTTTTTGGAAATTTTTAGATAACTTTTGTTTTTCCTCGTATTTTACGTTTATACATTTTTCCGCGTCGTAGTGTAATTTTTAGCGTAACTCGTCATTTAATTTTCTTTCTTCTCACAACCAAAAACGTTACTACATATATATATATATACATATATATATATATATATATATATATATATATATATATATATATATATATATATATATATATATATATATATATATATATATATATATATATATATATATATATATATATATATATATATATATATATATATATATATATATATATATATATATCCAAATACGTACTTATATTTTTGTCACATAAATCTTACACCTCCGCCGAGAACGAACTTGCAATATCGGTTTAGGGTTTTCCTAAATCGTAGAACTTAATACTTGCCACATATACCGTTTTTCCTAAAACGTGTGTAATTTATCTACAATCATGTTGGCGCCGCTGTCGGGGAGGTGTTTTAGAGTCTATTATATATCGTGTTTGTGTGAGTAGTGCGTTTTTGCTTTTCATTTTGGAAAGCGTAAATACCATACATGCTCGTTTTTATTTTTCGTATATATATAGCCATAAAAGCGATTAAAACGTGTTAAATTGAAATCAGTTAACACAAAATTGTTTTTCGTTTTTATTGGGAATAGTATATTGTATTTACGTAGCACAATCAATACACAATATTATCCAAATACGCGAGAAATCGCACCTCGATAGTAGGCGTTCCGGTCATTATCGAGTGTATCGAATTCTAACAAAAAATCAAAGGCAAAATAGATGAATACTCTTAATTAGTTTCATCTCAATTGATACAAACTATAAGGTGGGTATAAGGAGGTTGTATTTCACGACCTAAAGAGAAAAGGCTCTTAAATGCTTCGCGCCGCCTCGTTTTCTCCGCTCGCTCGTGCGTATCGATTTAGTGACGATTGATTAAGGGTTTGCCATTCAAGTATTAATATATCTATTTTGTGAGTTTACGTTATTGAACCCTCGAAACTGTTAAAGCGTAACACTTGAGGGAAGCGGAGAAAAAAACCCTAAAAATGGTAGATAACCATAGATCTAGCCGCCACCTTTTTTGAAGCTCTATTCATTCGTTTCAATCCTAATTTGTGTCTCTCTAATCCTATAAACGTTGTTTCTTGTATTTAAATCTCTCATTTATATACAATCGCACGTTTTTTTAGGATTATTGGATGTTTTTAGGGTTTGACGTGTTCTAGGGTTTTGGTTGGTTCGGCTGCTGGTGCTTTTGGTTTTAGTTTTTAGGGTTTAAGTTATTCCATCTTGATTGCTGCTGTTTGGGTGGGTTCTTAACATCAGTTACAACTGCTCTAAGGCGCATGGATCCTGAGCATAAGATGTGAATGATTATGGTAGGAAAAGTGATGGGGATGTAGTACCAGTTCCCAAGATTATAAATCCATTCTCAAAAGATCTGGATCTTCACACGTGGGCGATCCGGATAGGGTTCGTTTGCCTCATCGTAGGAAAACTATCTCTAGTGATGCAAATTCAAATGAGACTCCATTGTCGGATGGGAGTAAGGTGGTGTTTGATAAGGTATTAATTGACTTAATAGAAAAAAAAACTGAATTTATTAAGTCATATAAAAAATGTTTGTTTGTGACTTAATAAAGCAATATGACTTAAAATATTAAGCAATAAAACTAAGGTTTTTTGCATTAAGTCATTTGTTAATTAAACATGACTTAATAAAAAAGTTTAACAAACAAGCCCTAAAGAGAATGTAACAATAGTTGCTAGGGTTTTGAAAAGCCTTAATAATGTTTATGGTGAAATGAATCCATGTAATACAAGTGTGGCTGATCAACAGACTACGAAAATGTGGGGTCCTCAGAACCCTAGGTTTGTTGCTAATTCCTTGAATGCTAATCAGGTTGAATCAACAACGTGTGTTATGGGTGTTCAACATGCGTCACCTAATTCTTCTAAGAAAAATGTTGTTTCGTTCGCTAATAATGTGAAGAGAGAAGTGCAAAAATCATCCCTGTGGTATATTGAAAAATCGAATTACATCCTTCGTTAAATTTTTGGACAACAGCCATCCCTCCGTTAGTGCGCGGGGCACAATACATCCCTCATGGACTAACGGTGCAAATGTTTTCTCGTTAAAAATTAACAAAATTTAAAAGAGAGGTATTCTTGTCTTTTTCCTTTCCCAGGGAAGTATTGTGAACCTTAACATAAATAGTTTCAAAAAAAAAATTATTTTGAAAAAAAAAATTATTTTCAGAAAAAATAAGTTTTATTTTCTCGAAAAAAATTATTTTCGGAAAAAAAAGTTTTATTTTCTAAAAAAAATTTATTTTCGAAAAAATATGTTTTATTTTCGGAAAAAAAATTTTATTTTGGAAAAAAGTTTTATTTTCGGAAATATATGTTTTATTTTCGGGAAAAAAAATTTTTAGCGAAACAAAAATTCTGAAAAAAGAATTTAATTTTTTTTTGAAAAATAATTCTTTTTTTTCGAAAAAGAAGTTTAATTTTTTGAAAAAATGTTTGTTTCGAAAAAAATAAACTTTCTTTTTAAAATTTTTTGTTTCGAAATATTTTATTAATAAAACTTTTTCCGAAAATAAAACATATTTTTTCGAAAATAATTTTTTTTCCGAAAATAAAACATACTTTTTCGAAAATAAAACTTTTTTTTCCAAAATAAAACTTATTTTTGAGAAAATAAACTTTTTTTTCCGAAAATAATTTTTTTTTTCGAAAATAAAACTTATTTTTTCTGAAAATAATTTTTTCCGAAAATAAAACTTTTTTCCCAAAATAAAACATATTTCCGAAAATAAAACATATTTTTTCGAAAATAATTTTTTTTTCCGAAAATAAAACATATTTTTTCGAAAATAAAACTTTTTTTTTAGAAAATAAAACTTTTTTTTCTGAAAATAATTTTTTTTTCGAAAATAAATTTTTTTCGAGAAAATAAAACTTATTTTTTCTGAAAATAATTTTTTTTTTCAAAAGTAATTTTTTTTTGAAACTATTTATGATAAGGTTCACAATACATCCCTGGGAAAGGAAAAAGACAAGAATACCCTCTCTTTTAGATTTTGTTAATTTTTAACAAGAAAACATTTGCACCGTTAGTCCATGAGGGATGTATTGTGCCCCGCACACTAACGGAGGGATGGCTGTTGTCCAAAAAGTTAACGAATGATGTAATTCGATTTTTCGACATACCACAGGGATGATTTTTTCACTTCTCTCTAATGTGAATGTGGGTTATACGAATGTTGCTATTGATGCTATGCAATCTACACATAACCCTATTGAACAGGTTATGGTGTCCAATCTAAAGAATAAGGCTTCATCTGCAGATGTTATGGGTTCATCGCAGATTACCGAGTATGAGGTTATCTTAGAAGGTGTCGAGATAAATACAAGTTGTGCTAGTTCGAAGGATTCGGTCCTAAATGCAGGTTTGGGTACGGTGAGTGTGAAGAAAGCCAACTTTCGGTTTATGGAAGTAGTTAAACCGGAGGAGGATGCGGGGATTGCTTTTACCATGCCGGCTAAGATAGTAACTAAGGTGGGTACTGATGTGATCGTGATAGTATATGTGATAATTTGAGATTACGTTATAGGGTAAATTAGAAAATTACCTTTAGGAAAAAGTAATGGACTAATTTTACCAATGACGAATTCAATTAAACACGTGAGTGAATCAAGTTCGTTGTACACGAAGATCTTATGAATTTGAGACGTTTTGTTTCGATTTGGACAATTGATTTGAATTGGTTTTTGGTTTTTTAAACTAGAAATTAATTCTAACAATTTTAAGCTATTTAAAATTAACCTAAAGTGCATGAATCGTAAACCCCGCTATATTTAAATCTAAAAACACAATTACTTGAAATCTATTTAAAATTTAAACTAATTAAAAATCTATAAAAAAATTAATCTTAAAAATAACTTTTAATCTATTTTTAGAAAACTATTCAAATTTTTTAAAAACTAATTAACTTTATTTAAAAATTACTTAAAACAAATCTATTTAAAAACTATTTTTATTTAAATCTAATATTTTAAAAATCTAATTAGTTAAAAATGAACTAATCAAACTATTTAAATTTAATAAAAACATTTTTATTTTACTTATTTTATTTTATTTATTATTTATTTTATTAAGACTAACTTAACAAATATACTAACTCAAAGTTATTAGGAAACGAAATTTAGTTAAAACTTACTTAGAAACGAAATCAATCAGAAAACAAATCTACTATATTAATGAACTTTCAGATAATAAAATAAAATGAGCACTGAGCTCAGTTGGTAAACATGTTGGACCATCAAACAAGAGGTCTCGAGTTCGAGACTTGCAGATAGCAAATTTTTGCTATCAATTTCTTTTTTTTAAAAGCTGCGAATTAACAAAGGAGTCATAGGAATGAACTTCCTTTCACAGATACTTTGTGAGGCTGAAAAGGGTTTCAGCTTGTGAGATAATCAGATCAGTTAGATCTATTTACCACTTGAATTTAACAATCCAGTAAATATCATCGAATCACATATCAGTCTAATCAAAATGCAATTACAAGTTAAATACAGGCGGAAATATTTCAAAAACTCAGATCAAACTAAATCAACACTAACAGCAGGTCAAGTTCAAATAGGCAGCAGGCAACCAAGTAAAGAAATCATATGCAAACTAAAAGAATACGCAGCAAACTTCTAAACTTACGCAAGCTTTGATAACAAACTCTCAGACCAATCAATACTAACATTCAGTAACATCAATTTAAAAACAATCAAGCAATCTACAAAAATAACAAACTCGCAAGCTACTAATAAACAAGCAATGTTAGTTTAATAAAAACCCAATTTCAATAGATGAACATGTATTTCGAGACCAAAGAGAACTCAGTATCAAGGACAACAAATAACAATGCTAAAACAGCTAGACCAAACAAAGCAGATTTTTTCTAACTTATTAAAACCAGAAATCAACAATACCAAAATCACTAGTAGACTTCAAAACAGATCAATAAATCAAACTCATACCGTCAAATCCAAACGAGCATGATCAAATACAATACTAACTAGCACCAATTACCTATATCCCAATCACTTTTTATCAATTCCTTCATTAAATCAATACAACTCTGATTCATAGTTAAACATCAGATAACTCAACTTACCTAAACAGTTAGAACTAACATTCACAAAACTAAAATAATCCTCAACCAAACATTTTCAGAATCATAAACAATCATAAATAAACTTAAGACAAGTAGAAACAAATACGCATAAGAAACTTAAATATCTAAATCATATAAACAGTTAAACACAGTTTAACCTAATAAAATGTAAAATAAAAGGAGTAAGCACCTTTTGAGATTTCCGTTGAGACGTGGTGCAGCGCTGAGCTGACCAAATTAACCGCATCTAAATCACCATGTAACGAACCACCAACTCCATCAAACCATCATAACTCGAACTAGCAGCAATTAAATCGATCCTTATTTTACAAGTGATACTTTCCAGTGGGGAAAGTATTATCCCAATTTTTAACCAGTTCAATTGACTAAAGCTATTTACTAGCTTAAATCAACAACCATTAATATTATTATAATATAATAGATTGAAGAATTAAATTGCAAAATTTAATTTAAGCAGAAAACAAGACACACATTTAATTAAACGTAAATAACTTTTATTTATAACCAACTGAGTTTACAATACTGATGGAAACAAAGATTACAAAAATAATCCTAAATCTATTTTACCATAATAACAGTAAGTAAAAAAATGGAATGAATTACAAGTATTATTGGGGGGTTTTTATAGCCATCCCCAAGGGCTGTTGAAGGAGGATATCCGCATCTTCAAGAGTATATTCCTTTTTCATCATGGCCCTTAGATCGTCATTATCTATCTTATTTTTGATCGGATGGTTGAGAAAACACCACTAGCACACGGATTGCCAACGTAGAATCCGTGTGTGCTAGTGATGAGACTGCTTTTATACATAGTCTCATCGTCCAAAATGGGCTTAAAATGCATTAAATATCATTAAAAATGCCAAATATATGCTCGTTCTTGTTACTTGTGTACTTTAGGTACGGATATTGAAAAAATGGCAAAAAGATCACAAGAATCAATCAAAAACGAACACGGGAAATGAAGTCTCACAATGAACCGGACCTAAATCAAGAATTTCCAAAACAACCCTTGAAGAATTGAAGAAATATAAGATTGGTCCCTCAATGTTTGAAGACTTGTCATTTTATACCCCTGTAAATCCTCAAAATTACTTGTGGGTCCCTAAAATATCAAGTATGTACAAGTTTAGTCCTTGGAGAATGAAGAAATTACAAAAGAAGTCCTTATGAAAAGTTTGCAAAGTTGTTGTGCCAAAATTGACAAGCAGGCCAAAGTTGTTATAAAGGAAAATGGAGTTTTTGGCTGTTTATTACTAAATGAAGAGGACAAGGAAGTTCAGGGGGCAATTGTGACCAGACAACAAACCTCCCAACCCCCAATCACCTTACGCCACGTCACCCTCTCTCTCCCCTCAACCAATCACCACCATCCCTGCCACCATATCAACAATCCACTTAACTCAAACCTTAATATTAATAAACTAAATTTTCAAAACGAGTTTATTAATATTAAACATGGCGCCAAACGATTACTGTGTTAATCCCACCCCCTTTAATCCTCCTACCCAGAAACATAAACCCTAATCCTAAATTAAAACTAAACCAAAGGGTTTTTTGTTAATAACCTCCAGAAACCCAATTAAACCTCAAACGTCCACATCCCAACCTAAACCCCCCTCACCAGACAACCCCATGTGATACTATGGTAATCCCCTGACCCACGTTTTGCAACAAGACAACAAAAGGACAATGCATCAACGCTCAAGAAGTGTTTTCTTCTTCCCAAAGGCAAGATAGACGCCCAAGATCCATTCTACCAGCTGGCACATCAAGGACATCACAAGACTCCACATTTTGACCATTTTTTTTGAATTTTCAACCAAGGGCAGCAATGGAAATTCATAGCTAGGGTTTTAGTTTCTACATTCTTCCATTCACTTGTATAAATAGAGGACGTATGTGTCCCTATTTCTTTGTTCCATAATTTTCAATGTTTTTGTAATTCCTTTTTAATACTAATGAAAGTTGGTGTTTTGGTTAAAAAAGTAATTCCTTTTCTTTGTTTTAAAAGTTGGTATTAGCTTGTGAAAATTCTGAGTTCTATGTTCATTTGGTGAAACACTTTGTGTTTTGAGATTTCAAAAAAATTCTAGTTTTCAGAAATTTCCTTTCTTTATTTAAGCTATAAGCTATAAGCTGCTTAGTTCATAAGCCAGACTTATAGCTTATTAGCATTGTTATCAAGTCATTTTGTTTGGTTTCCTTATTCTTAGCAGATTCACAAGGGCTTTGTCCCTTTGAAGATTCATTGAAGTGCCTTGACTGTTAAGTCATCACTTGGCATCCCCCACATCAACAAGATCTGCATAAGCCCGAGCTTGTATGGAGATGGCTTTTCAGCCATAGTGGGGCCCGGATGTGGGTCCCACAAGGTAAATCCCTTGGCTTGAACTCTCTTGTTCTTCAAATTTGTGATTTATGTGATTTGGTGAATTTTGCATGAAATTTGTCTAAATGTTAGTTTATATGTTTGTATGGTTTGTTTGCATGCTAGAGGTGATTTTAATCAGTTTCAAGTAGTTTTGATCTTATTTGGTTTGGAAAAAGTGATTTCTGAAAATTAAAGGGGTGTTTGGATACGGGTTTAGCTAGGATTTGTGACAAGTTTTTGGCTTAAAATCTGTCTAGACATACTCAAATATAGGTTGTATCAGTCACTGGTGTGTAGTTTGGATAGCTTTAGAGTCAAGTTGCATGATAAAAATTGGATAAGTAGCTAAAATCAGCAAATCCATTTTCTGCCAGTTTTTGTACATATTTGACATTGAGATCTTGTTGACTGCTAGATATTAGGTCCATATAGGATTGTGTATCAATTGTAAATCATTTGGGTAGCTTGTGTGCAAGTTTTAAGCTGTTGAAATCCATTTTTGTGCCAAGTAGATCAGACCACTGTTCATCAGAAACATTCAAGCTTAATCAGTCACTTTATTGTGAATTTGTGTGTGATTTTTGTGATAGACTTGTGTGTTTTTTTGATTTAATAGACTCCCTACACTCAACTGAGTGTAGGGGTGCCTTATTGCCCAAAAATAAGCTCACAAATAAGCTTTCCTAAGCTTATAGGTCAACTGAACTTGTTTTTGCACTAACAGTGGGAACAAAGTTCCCCCTGCTAATACATTGGTTACCACTGCTACACTACTGGACAAGACCTAAGCACATGTCATTGTCAGTTTTTAACATTTTTTGTCTTTAGTGCCTAAAAATAGGAATTAGACTTTGAAACCAGTTTTATTATTTTTCTTATTTTAATTTTGATTTTTCAGTTTAATTAGTTTTTCATTTACTGTTCATTTAATATTTTTTAGATTAAATAGCATTTTAAATCACTTTTTAATTTTCTGTTTTTGTCTTTTAGTGACAAAAAATATTATTTTTCAGTTTCAAAAATTTTCATAGACTTAGAAAACTGTTATAAGATTTTTAGTTCAAAAAGTTTTCACTGTTCACTTTTTATTTAATTTTTAGAATTAATTTAGTTTAATTAGGGTTTAATTTCAAACTGTTTTTGTCTTTTAGTGAAAAATTTTATATTTTTCAAACTTTTTCATTTTTCTACTAATCTTTAGTATATATTAGGATTTTTAAAATTGTCAAATTATTTTTAGCATTATTTTATTATTTTTATGATTATTTTAGTTTAAAAATAGCTTTAAGTGTTTTAAAAATAGAAAAATAGTTTTTAAAATTTAGGAAAAATACTTTTTAGTCTTTAAATAATATAAGTGAGTTATTTGTTTAATAAAATAATATTTTGGACATTTTTTTAATTATATTTAATTTTAGGGCTTTAATTAGCATTTAAAATTGAATATTTAATTAATAAAAGGTTTTAAAATATTTTTGTTGAATTTTTATTCTTATTTATATTATTTTAGACTTAGTTTTAACTTTTAATTAATTTTTAGGTTTAATTTTTTTAATTTGTCGTGTTTTACGTATTTACGTTCGCGTTTTTACGTCAAGTCGTCGTAGTTTAATCCGTCTTCATAACCGTCATTCTCCTCTAACCCCATTTCTATTTTCTTTTCTCATAACAATAAAATCACAAAGATAATCATTTCATTACACTACGCACTAGCCTCCTCGAGAACGAACTCACTTTAGGGTCATTAATATACGGTTTTCCTAAATCGTCGTGCTTACCCTATTTTGGTACTCTTTTCCTAAAAGGGTATACAAAAACTCAACCATCATTTTGGCGCCGCTGCCGGGGAGGCGTGTTGTGTTTTGATTTAGAATTGTTGTTTTTATATACTAACCATAAATAGTATTTGTATTAGTAGCACTCTACTAATACGTATTATCGGTTTTTCGTTTTTTTATGAATACTATTACTATATTGTATACGTAGAACAATAAATTCACAAGTACTCCAAATACGTGAGAAATCACAACCTTGACTTGGGAGGTCATTACCCAATCATTGTATTCGAATCTCAAACCAAAGAAAAAAGGCAAAAATAGATAAATACTTTCGAGAAGCTCGATTTTGAAAATACAAACTATAAGGTGGGTATAAGGCGGATATTATAAAATATATCCTAAGGAAAAAGGCTCTTAAGTGCTTCGCGCCGCCTCGTTTCCCCGCTTGCTTGTGAGTATCTGATTTTGAGAGCTAATCGAGGGTTTTGCCGCCCAAAGTATTATTAAGTATCATATATACTTTCTTGGTTTTATTTGATTAAACCCTCTTGAACGTTTTGGTGTTCCACCAACGTTCTAAAGTCATCGAAGGCGTTCACTTCACGTGATCGTTTTCATTCCTTGAGGCTTCTTTAATCAAGAGATTTGATTAAAGAGGAGATTTGTAGATTTTTGTCTACTTAATACAATTCCAAAATCCAAAAAAAAAAGTAAAAACAATCAAAAATCCAAAAAAATTGAAAAAGTTAAAAACACCAAAAAGAATCTTCTTTGCTCGTCCCTACGTTGTACGTGACGTTTATGCTTACTCGTAATCAAGCGAGACGTGCACGTAAACAAAGAAACAAAAAGGAGGCAACACCTACTCCTAATCTTTCTAGTGAAGAGACTCCAAGTGAGGACCCCGTTGTAGAACAAGAAGCTATCATGGCTAATCGTACTATGATGGAGTTGCTTCAAGCACCCACCGAGGGTCTTGGAGAGGCCATTGTGATTCCCGCCATCCTTG